>JASDQU010816803.1:1471-36092 GCA_032191745.1 Picea mariana
TTTAACAATAATTTAGTTGATAAGCAAAATTATGCCATAAATTATAACCAATATTATAGCTATAATCAAATAGCATAATGCATTCAAAATTTGGAAGGTGAAATGATTAAAGTACCACAGGTTTCTCCAAATTGGAGTTGAAAATGAAATCCAAATTCAGCAAAAGAGCAGAGAGAAGTGAAATTCGAATCCAAATTCAACAAAGAGAAAAGAATTGCAAGAGAGTTTGATGTAAAGTAATTTATGATTTGCAGTGAGCAGTGAAATTCTTCTTTTGAAATTTTTTTAGGCTGGTTGAAATTTGTCTTGGATACACAACTTAGTTTCTGGTATTCAGCCTGTGGAGAAAAATTGTACCCAATGTACAAGTTTACTGAAGAAAAATAGTTTCCAAGGAGTATATTCAACACAAAAAATGCACCCAGATGAGTAAATTCAAGAGAAAAAATGCTCCCAAATGATTATATTTAAATTCTTTAGCTAAATGTTCAGTTAAGTTCACAAGTACCTTACCTGTCATTGTAAACAATCTCTACTTCTATATCTTCTATGTTTAATCCTTTTCACCTCTATATTTTGGACAGTTCAATTCCTCACAAAAACTCCTAACTCTACATATAAGGCCTAAAATCACTGCTAAATGCCTCTACAAGCAAGGCTCGAACTCGTGCGTTAAAGTTGCACATTGCATGGCTTTCCCCTAACCTATATCTAGCCTAGTCCATTCGAGCCTGCCCAGTCTATAGTGCCACTTAAACCATCCATTCTAAGTTATCTAACTTACAAATTCAGAAGTTATTCTATCTAAAATACCCCCTCACTAAAAAATCTTACCAATCTGCAGATTCTCTCAATCATTAATCAATCCTGTAAATGGCATCTCTATTTGCAGGGCTTTCTATGTATTTATTTTTCCTAACCCTGATCAAATGTATTCTCAAAGAATTATATCTACCTCTTTGCTTTCTAGTACACTAGGACAACCCACTTCCAATTGTATGCTAGACTTAACTAATTTGACCAGATTTTACATTCTATTATACTCCCACATTCTTATTAATAAGAAGAAAACTAGAAGAGCAAGATAAAACGGATTATTCCATACCAACAGAACGACAACTGTTGTGTTTGATATTTATTGCCAGAGAAGATTTTCTTTAATAGATCAAAAATACCTGTGCGGATTTGATACTTGTAACAACGCACTGATTGATAGGTTTTGAGCATTGACGCCTGCCCTCTGTTTCTTCTTCCTCTATAACTTTGTCCACAGTGGGATGATTTTGTTGGCAATACAAATCAACTCCCACTTTTCTCATACATACCTCAATGATTTTCTGTAATCCTCACTTTGACATTTTCATCCATGTGACTAATAATTTTGAGATATTTAGGGCACAGAGCTTTTGGCCCTCATCTTCTTTACTAGATATATCAAGGAATCTAATGCTCCCTTGTAGAGAACGCTCAGTCTAATTCTCAGATATTGAAGTTAGCCACTGGAGTCTCTGTTCTTCTCTACTGTTATGATGGTGATGCAATGGAGTAGGACTGTTTAGTGCCTTGGTGTCATATTGCTCCTTGTTTCTATTCATATAAAGGTAATCAACTCCTAAAACTTCAGCAAACTCTTCTATTCTGTTTTGTTTCGGTTTCCCACTTCCAGGAAAGTAATAATGCAATCCCAGGATGAGATGATTTGAGTTTTTTTTTTGGTGAGATTGATCAGGAGGGTGAAGGAAGACAAAAACACTTTGTGTTGATTCATGGACTTGGGCATGGAGCATGGTGTTGGTATAAAGTTGTAACTCTGCTTAAGAATAAGGGTTACATAGTATCTTCCCTGGATCTCACTTCCAATGGGATAAACAGGGCAGCCTCTACAGATCAAGTCAAATCAATTGCACACTATGCAGAGCCACTGGTAGATTATATCAGCAACCTCGGCAATGATGAGAAGGTACTTGGATTCTCTGGAATCTAACCTTTCATTTTAAGGTTTGAGAATAGTGACTCTAAACCCAAAGTGAAGACAAGACTATGAATGTCGAATCAAGTAATGAATATTTGAAGTTTTCAGGATGCTTCCTTTTCTTGTTCCTCTAGAGTCCTTATTATAACAGATATGGCCTTCGAAGAGTAGGCAACTAAGGTCAAGAATTTGATGCCATTTTTTAGCTTTATTTCATATTTTAAGTTGAGAAAGATGAGGGTTCAAATATATTCCACTTTTATTAAGTACCCATGTTGGCTTGGGAAGTTGCAGAATGATCTCCGAAGATGCTTCTCATTACATTGTTTTCATATTTGGAAAAAAAAATATTCTCAACCTTTTGTTATGTGATGGATCAAATTTTAGTTGAATAGCACAGGAGGGCCTGCTAGTAAGGAGGCTACTGAAGAATGACCTTCCCAGAACTGCCAAGCCATAGAGAGAATGTGGGCACTTAAAAAGTGAGGGAGTTGGCATTTAAGGCCTAGCTCTGACCAGCTCAAAACCAAAATTTGAATAGCATTTTGATATTCACTGGTTGCACGGAGGTGTTACTGGGTTGGGATAACTGACCCTTCAATGTCTGGTGAGACCTTAAGACCTTTGGAGTCCTGGACTTGGGATAAAAGAATTGGTACTTACCTCTTAGAAGGTGTGGGATAGATGACCTTAGATAAAGCCTTTCAGACCTAGTTCATTCTCTTTTATTTTAGAAGAATCAACCAAGTTCCAATTTAAGGTTGGGAACAATGTTAACCCTACTAATAGGATTAGTTGAAAGCACAAAACCTAACATGGCATATCTCTAACATTTTTCTATTACAGAACATCATGATATTTGAGCGCAGTGTCTTCAAACCATAACCTAGTGAATATGGGTTATTGCTGAGAATGGACCTTGGGCATCTTGTGGGCCATTTGCATGTCCAAATCACATGTCGGTGCCCAAGTGGAAGTCTCTATTAAGTGCCACTGCATTCAAAAGAAAAATGTCATCCTTTACCATCACAGGATGGCTAGAGAGGATCAAGATTCAAAACCTTTATTACATGAAGTGAGATCAGTTTGCATTTTTGCTTCTTTGGGAAGAATGCTACTTCTATTAATTATAAGAGAAAGGTACAAATGGGAACCTTTATTTAAGGTTAATTAAAATATCAGTTTGTCTGTCTTCTTTCTTTTAACAATGTTACTTGTATTTTTGGGGAAGGTGATAAAACCTATCATCATTCAGTTGGCAAATCTATTATCACCCAGTTGTCAACCGATAGGAAGAACAGGAAGAACAACCATTGTTGTTTGTTGTTTACAATGCCATTACTGTTTTCTATTGGCAATGCAAACAGTAAAGAATAAAGTACAAACGGACACCTTTATTTGCTATTGGCTTGCTGGTGAGCCATGAAGCCATGCTTTGCACAGGCGTAGAGTCGATAGGCCTTTAATTCTTTAAAGGCTGAGATATAGATCCAGATGGTGGACTAGAAAACCGATTCAATGCCATTGAATAGGGTAGGTGAGGATGGAGGGAAGAGCTCAAAGAGCCCCCTCATGTAAAATATCTGGGGATTGTAATTGTATCTCATGGTAGAGAGAGTCTGCGAGTAGAGAGCAGAAGAAAAGGGGCCGATACCTTGTTACAATTTGCACTCAGAACACCTTTGTAAAGAGACATTTTGATTAATATAAACTAGAGTAGCTTTTCCTACATATTGTTTCTGTTATGTGAATGTCTTTGTGTGTTATTTATTATGTAGATGTATGCTAGACATTTGTGGGGAGTTGTTTTGATTTCAGGCTAGAGAGAGGTTCTTTGTGGTTTCATGCCAGGAGGGCATGAAAAAGTACTGTGGTCTCTGAATACCAGTGCTTAGATGCACTTCTGAACACTGCGGAGTCAGACAAAGATGTGCCAGGTGGGCACATAAGTTGAAATCAACAATTCAGAGAAAGACCTTTGAGGTTACTGAAGACCCTAGAGGCAAGGCTATGGAGAAGAACACACTTGCAGACAAAATCTCTAAGGAGTTATGTAGAGCTCTACCAGGTGGGCATTGAGCATGTGCAAGGAGTGCACATAGGAAGAAATCTGTTGTGAATTCAGATAGAAGCAAGAATCATTGAGGGTTCTTGATACTCTGCTAGGAGGGCATTGAGACAGTGTGCAGATAGGCACAGAGAAGAAGGGAACTTTGTTGAGTTCTTTGACTGGGAAGAGTCCATGAAAGGATCTTTGCAGGGTTGCTGAACACCCTGAGCACTCAAAAAGAGGTTGATTGAGTGAAGGATAGCCAAGAGAGCATCCAAATTCTCCATCTACAGGAGAAAGGGAAAAAGGATAAAATCCCTTAACGGTCTGAGTAATTGAAAATCTCAGAAGGGATAGCACCGTGCGTGCAAAGACTTTGCAGAAGCACAAAATTCGTAGAATCCCTCAAGGATTCGAGAGAAAATCTATGGAGGAATAATTCTTTTCAGTGCATGTAGCCATAACTGAAAGGAGTGCAGAGGCTAGAGAACTCTCTGAAAGAGTTCAAAGTTCCCAAAAACACAGGAGGGACAGGGTTTTTATATGCACAGGCGAGGACTCAAGTCGTAGATCTCGCAGAGGAAAAGGAGTGAAGGTCAAGGTCTTTGAACAATCGAGATTCTTCCAAGTGTTGGAAGAAAAGCACCAAATCTCAATAGGAGCAATAGCTGCCGTCGGATCAACCGAGAAATTTTGATCCATTGGATAATATTTCACAACCCGGGAGCAACGGAGGGGCGCACAGAGAAGGGACATATCTGAACCGTCAGATCTTAGCCATAGAACTCGATAGCCTTTAGATCTGTTAGGAGTTACGAGGGATTTAAGCCCTCATATAGTAGAGCGGAGATGAAAGTCCCGAAAGGCGTTGGCACATCGGGATTTCGGCATTCGGGATATCAGAGGTCTTGAGAACAAGCAGTCAGGACACTCCACATTGAAAGTCCCGAAATAACGAATTTGATCTAAGCCACCCATCTGAGAGAGGACACGTGTCGCAGAATCATCCATTTCGGATATTCGGGCACCAAGACTCACATAAGTGAGCATCTTGACTTCACGAGTAGCGAAGTCCTGAGAAAATATGAGCCATCTAATTGGAAGGACACGTATTATGAGATCCTCCCTATCGGGGATTCAGATGTAGGAGGTCAGAAAGGGAAGTCCTTCGACTTTGTGAGTAGCGAAGTCACGAAGGGATCAGGACCATTCATCTGGAGAGGACAGGTGGCAGGGATCCAGGGATCTCATGAACTCGGAGTTTTGCAGGGTGAGAGCCCAAAGATTGGGTGCTCCAAGTCGTGAAGTCACGAAATCACGAGGAGCGAGGACAACCGTTGGATCTGGAGAGTGGGAGGACCATTGGATTAGGAACCCCATCGCATTTTGCGCATTCGGGGGTTTGGAGGTTGAAAGGAGTTGTTTGCGACCTCAGAAGTCGTGAAGTGCCGAGAGTCGAGGCACAAGTGTGGACGCGTGGCAGAACCTCAAGGTAGGGCCCATGTGATAGATAGGCGGACACACGTCACCTATTGGAAGGATTCAACACCCCATTGAATTCTCGTGTCTTAGAGATTCATGGGACAAGAGGGTGAGGGTTTGACACTTCAACCCACGAAGTTGCAAAAAGGAAAAAGCGTCAAGGGAGGAGTCAACCCAGCGTTGACTTATCGCATCTTGGGAGATCGCAATAGGAGGGCACGAGAGTTTGACCCACGAACTCACAAAGGAGCGAGTTGCGAGAGACGTTGGAATTTAAGCCCTAGCCTATGGTTACATGTGGAGGGCACTGACAAGGAAAGGAGTCAACACTCCATTGAATTCTCGCGTCTTAGGGATTCACGAGATGAGAGCACGGGAGCTCAACATTGAAACTCGTGAAGGTGTGAGTAGTGAGAGGGGCTAGCATTTAAGCCTAGCTAGCAGTCATGCAAGGGAGGTGCTGACAGAAAGTAGCCATAACCATTTTGTGATTTCGGGTCTCACGGAATTGGAAGGGAAGAGTCCGGAGCTTCGACTTGTGAACTCGCGAGATCGCAAGTTACGACAAGCGACATTGGGTTAGGCCCTTGGTCATAACGCTGTGGTCACTTGGGGAGATAAGAGCTCATGCCTAGTGTTGTTTACACATGGGAGCCTCCAAAAAGGACCCATGAATCGATAATTCATGATTCCAGTAGGGAATCTAAAGAGCCGATTCCTCCGAGGAGACAAAGAACAATCTTATGAGCGGATCTTGGCCAAGGGACGATAGGTCTGCACCATTGTACTTAGCATTGGACTTCTGTAAAATATCCTGAACCTGTTAGTGGATGTACTCTATCCTCTCAATGAACTAGGTAGCTTTTTCGACTTTAGTGTGAGCATGGGATGAGTCTTCCTAGGTGGCCTGAATGGGTGGTGCAACATCCATGGGACCCAATTGTTGAAATCCCAACCCCACCTGAAATAGGTTGTGTTCGGTTGAGCTATGTATGGCTATATTGTAGTTGTACTGAACATAGGGAAGAATCTCATCCCATGTGTGGGGATGCTTGCAATTGTACATGCGTAGGATATTCACGATCATCTGGTTGACAACCTTGGTTTGGCCATCCATCTGGGGGTTGAAGGCAGTGGATTTGGTGAGCTTGGTGTCTAGCATTAACTTGAGGATGGACCAGAATGTGTTGAGGAACTGGCTTTCCTGATATGAGACGATGGTTTGTGGTATCTAAAAATTCACCCACACTTGTTTGAAGAAGATATTTGAAGTGGCCTCTATTGTGATTCTCTTCTTGCAAGAGGCCAGAGTCACCATTTTAGAAAAATGATCAACCACCATAAAAACATAGTCATTTGCCCGCTTGGTTGACAAAAGGCTAGACATGTAGCCCATCGAGATGGATTCCCAGGGAATTTCAAGAGTAGGCAGAGGGGTGTAAATTCCTTGTTTCTTAATGGTTAGTTTGGCAATGGCATGAGAAGTGAAAGACTTGATATACTTGCTGACATCCTGTCGAAGTTTCAGCCAATAGAAATTTTGTTGCATCACTGCCACTTTCTTTTCTACGTCAAAGTTTCTTGCCACCAGACCATAGTGGGATTCCCAAATAATCCTTTCTTTCTATCTTGATTGAAAAAAGAGATGGCCTATATGGAACGACCACTCATCCTGAATATTGAAATCAATGAAAAATTTGTTTGTACCCAACATCTAGTAGTTGTAAGAAAAGTCAAGATCTCTCTCATAGAGTTGGGGCCATCCAGAGGTCTCATGGCCGCATGAGTTTAGAACTATAGTGAGTTCTACAAATTGCAGGTGGATGAGGAAAGAAATGACACGGTTGGTGATTCATGTCTTTTATCTGATGTTGAGATGGAACTAATACAATTATGTGGACCACTTTTGATGGTAGTCATTCTGCAATTCTCCCTATGTATACATGAACTACAACGACTTATGATCAGTGTGGATGATTGTCTCCTTCTTGAGAATGTAATTCCTTCATGGGCGCCAAGCTTGCAAAATGGAGTGCATTTCTTTGTTTTAATTAGGGTTCTTATGAATGACATATGATAATTTCTGATTATGATAGTCCATGGGGTGTCCATGCTGAGTGAGAATTGTGCCCACAACATAGTATGAAGCATCTGTATCGATCTTAAAGTATTGTTGCAGGTCAGGTAATGAAAGCAGTGGGGCTAAGAACAAGCGTTGCTTAAAATAATCAAATTCTTACTTTTGTGACATTCCTCACATGAATTTTTACTTAATACCACCCTCGGTTACTTGGATGAGGGCCCATGCAATATTGGAGAATCCTAACACCAACCTGTGATAGAAATTGACAAGGCCTAAAAATATTCGAAGTTCAGTGAGTCGGGTTGGGGTTGGCCAGTCACGAATGACCTATATCTTGGCTATATCCATGTGCACCCCATGCTCATCAACAATTTATCCTAGGTATTGGACCCTATCCATGCCGAAGGAGAATTTTTCCAAATTTTCATATAGCTTGTGCTATTGCAAATTGTGTAGAACCTGCTGAATATGTTGCAAGTGTTCCTCCCAATTATTTTTTTAGATGGGGATGTCATTCAGATGCACCACTACAAAATAATTGGTGAAAGTCTAAAAGATATCCTCCATCATCCTCATGAAATTTGTTGGGGCATTTGTCAAACCAAAGGGCATGACCAACCTTTCAAAAAGACCTTTTTGGACTTGAAGGCATTTTTCCATACATATGTCTGCTCTATTGGGACCTGATGGTAGCTAAACTTCATATCATTATTACTAAATTATTTGTCCCCCTTGATCTAGTCAAGCAGATTGTTGATTCGGGGAATTGGGTACCAGTTCATGACTATGATTTTATTTATGGCTTAGTAATCTATGCAGAGTCGCCAAGTCCCATCTTTCTTCTTCAAAAGCATGATTAAGCTTCCACACGGTGATGATATGGGTTAGATGTGCCCCTTTTCAAGTAGTTCTTGTATATGATGCTTGATATTATCATTTTATAATAGAAAGAGGTGATAGAATGGCCCATTGGGTAGTGCTATGCCTGTGATCAGATCGATTGAATGCTTGACTTGACAGTGTAGAGGTACCTTAGTGGGTGAGGAGAACATGTCTTTGTATTATACCACAATCTTATCAACTTTCTATTGCTACATGGAGAGTTCAACCACAGAGGCCATGGATGTGTGTTGGAAGCAGACTAAAGTGGAAAGCAAGGCAATTTTGGGAAAGAAGGCAGGCATGAGGAAACCGATAGTTGGATGGAAGAACAACACACACACATGCATGGGATACCTAATGATGGTAGGGTTAGGGTTTTTGTAATGTATTGTAATGGATGAAGAGACAGGAATGTATAAATATAGATAATTAGGTATCACAAGGGGGTTGTTGATTACGAAGACCAATCGTTATTGTAGAGAGTTTTTGTAATGAGTCGATATGTAATATTTTGCTATATGACATGTTTTTGTAAGATGTTGAGCTAGAGAGGATGGAAGAGGGTAGATATTGAGGGTTAGATCGTAGGCTGAGGTGCCTAGTGCGATCTAGTCCACCTCATAATAGATCTCGACCCAGTTGAAGGGAATTGTGAAGCAATCGATGCTATAATGACAAAACAACGAAAATAAGAGAGACAAGAGACAAATCTTTGTGAACATAGCCCAGGAGGGGGTGAACCACGGTAACATCTGTGTTATGTGATTGAATGCATGTATTTCTTTATTTTCTCAGTAGATATAGATGGGATAAATTAATGAGTCATTATATTTATTTAATTAATTGCGAACAATGGTATAATGCATTGATAAGTTATAGTAGCACTCCGTGTACACAATTATCATATGTCTCACCTAATCCTAGGCTATAAACACATGAGTATTGCATCCACCCATTAAGACTATCTCGAGTGAGACGACGTGGTGCACCCTATGCATTGCATTGCCTTTTGGTTTACCTAGAGGGCCTATAGTTTTAGAGGCTTTGTTGGAAACCTGAAAATACATGAAACCTGGGTCAATAAAATCAGAAAGAATATAAGATAGAGTAAAAATCCAACAAATGTTTTCGTTGTTGTTGGTAGGACCATAAGAGGATCGAGTAGATGAGATAAGTTGAAGGTATTTCAGAGGAATATCAAGAAAATATTAGGGCAGAGATAAATGAGCCATTAGAATGGGATGTTGAGATCGTAGAATCCCACAAAAGCAGAGATCGAAAGCTGGCTAAGGACAAAAGAGTTGGAGTTTTCACAGAAAGATAAAAAAAACCCTAGAATAACACCCCACAAATATCTTAAGAAATACTTGTTTACTGATTTACACAAAGTCTTTTTTTATGATTTTCCACATTTATTGCAGTAGTGGATACTAAGGTTGAAGGAAAACCATGAAACAAACCATACCTGACAGGTAGAGTGGACCCCAGTACAGATTGAGCAGTTATAACACATGAACAACAAATTCACCCACGTAGTAGATTTTTGGCTCGACAATATTTGTAAATGTGTTGAACCTGCACATAATAGATCTAGCTAAACAATAATACAAACATTTTTAGAGAGAATTGGAGAAATAAGAAGAAGAAGAGAAAGAATGGAAGAATTCTCATTAACCGTTGTGAATAATAAATAATTTACACATGATATACTCTGTATATCTCAATGAGTTCGAATTGAGGTGAACCAATGTGCCATAGTGGTGGTTTAGAGTAATCTGGACACACACCAGTAGTTATGTGAGTGAATTGCCACCTATTCTAGTCTCTTAGGCAGTTACGGGTGTCATTTGCCACCTAGTTGAGTTAACTAGTCAACTAGTCTTCAGTTAACTAACTGAACAAAGAGTAGTGAGGAGTTAAATTAGGGAATCAAGGATAATGCACCACTCTGGTGATGATACCAAGGCAAGGTCAAATTAGCATGGTGATGATCCCAATGCAACATCTAAACTCAACAAAACTAGTCAAATTGAAGTGTCAACTGAAAGAGAATATTCTCTAGGTGGAATATTATCTCCTAAAATATAGGAGATTGGATAATGAATAATTATGAATAATAAACAAGGAATAACCTTAGGAAAAGGAAATCCTAGGTGTTTGTGAAGTAATTCCAACACCGCCCCTGAACATCACTATGGTGAAAATAAATATTGGGTCTCGAAAATGAGGCCATGATAGTTACCCAAGTACAAAAGATACACTGAAAATAAAGTGAGGAAAGAGGGAAAACCTCATGGGAAACCCCCCTCCTCAAGGTACAGTGTATGTAAAAAAAAGAACTATAGTTTCTAGGAAATTGTGTCCTTCACTCCAAGATGACCTCGCAGAGAATGGAATTTTTTCTCAATGAAGGTCTTGGTGAAAATGTATATCATTTGTTCTGCTGAAGGAAAGAACTCTAAGTCAATGATCCCCTTGTGTACTAAGTCCTGGATGTAGTGCATGTGGATCTAGATGTGCTTCATTCACTGCCTCTGAACTGGATCTCTACAGAACTTCAGAGTGCTCTGGTTGTCACACCAGATGATGATCGACCGATGAAACTGACTACCCAACTCAGTGAGAAACTTTTGTAGCCACATAGCCTGAATGGTTATGTTAACTACCCCTCTGTACTTTGCCTTGGCTGAAGATAGAGCAATGACAACTCGCTTCTTGCTCAACCAATAGATAGGCCCAAAACTAAGACTAAGTGAGTAACTAGATGTGGACTTACGATCAATGTTATCGCCAGCCCAGTTAGAATCCATAAACCTAATGAGATATAATGTATAGTCTGTTGCATAATGAATCCCAAAGGTGATGGTGTCATGTACGTATCGAAGGATACACTTTGCAACTTTCCAATGTACCTCATGTGGCTCTTGCATGAGCCTGGAAACTGTGCCAACTGCATATGAGAAGTCTGGTATGGAGTGTGTGAGATACAATAAGCTCCTCACTAGCTATTTGTATAGTGTGATGTAAACTAGTGGAGTCTCCCCGCCATCTTCAAGTTTGACTCTTGATAACAAAGGAGTCGGAGTAGACTTGCAGTATGTCATGTGAAATCTCTCAAGGAGATCTCGTGCATAATTGGCTTGAGAAATTTTGATGAATGATGCATATTGAATGATCTCAAGTCTAAGGAAGAATTGTAGCAGACCCATGTCCGTCATCAAAAATCTATCATGAAGAATCCTCTTGACTGCAACAATCGCTGAAGTCGAGCAACTGGTGATCAACAAATCATCGACATACAGAACTAAAAGTAGAAGTGAATCAACCGTCCTGAACATGTATACATTTAGGTCTGATTTACAACGTACAAAGTTCTGTGAAAATAGGTAAGAGTCCATCTTGGCATACCATGCCCTCAGAGCCTGTTTGAGGCCATAAGGTGACTTCTTCAGTTGATAGACCAAAGACGAGTCCTGTAGAAATCCCTAGGGATGATCCATGTAGATCTCCTCAGAGAGATCACCATGAAGAAATGCATTCTTTACGTCCATTTGAATGACTTCCCATCCCTTGGTTTCTGTAATGGAAAGTTCCAAACATATGGAATCCATCTTCGCTACTAGAGAAAAGGTCTCATCATAGTCAATACCATGAACCTGCTGAAAGCCTTTGGCAACTATCTTGGATTTGTATCTATTGATCTGTCCATTCGTTGCACTCTTGGTCCTGTAAACCCATCTACAACTGAAAACTTTCCTCCCAGAAGGAAGGGGAACTAGATCCCAAGTCTGGTTCTTGAGGAGGGATTTATACTCCTCCTGCATGGAGGATTCCCAAAAGGGATTTCCAACAGCCTTTCCATAAGACTGTGGATCTGAAGAATGAACCAAGAGAAGATGCCTGGAAGGAAATGGTTTGGTGGAAATGAGTGCAACAAGAGGCTCCTCAAAATTAGATCGAGTCCTCTTAGTATCGTCTGGATCAACTATGAGATCCCCTGCATCCTAAAGAGTAGTCTGTGCCCACTTGGGCATTTTCTCTGGCTCTACAACTACATATGGATGCTCTGACTCTACATCTAACTATACTAAATATGAATTTGAATTGGAATCCTTTTATTCCTCTGAATCAAAACTCTCATCTGAAGAAGAGTTGACATGTGCATGCTCATCATCTCAGACAGGTGGAAGAGTGAAGGTGTTTTCATGTGGCTCCTGAGGTACATGAGAGACACTTTCCTCGAATTGGACACTATCCTCAATGATGAGCTGGTCCGAGGAAATATCAATAATTCGATATCCCTTCACACCATCAGGGTATCCAACAAAAATGCACTCAGTGCTCTGTGGATCAAGTGCCTTCCTCTTTTCAGAGGGAATCTGGGCCCATGCATGAGAACCAAAAATGCGAAAGTGGGTCACTTACAGTTTGAGGTTGCTCCAAGCCTTGTAGGGGCTCTTATCCTTGACAGATCTATGGGGAGATGTGTTTTGGATGTAGGTTTCATAGTTAAGTGCTTCGTCCCATTGTCTCTGTGGTAGTGACTTTGCATGCAACATGCAAGATTCCATCTACTTTAGAGATCGTTTTTTCCACTCAGCAACTTCGTTTTATTGCGGAGTGTAGGGAACTGTATGTTGTAACTGAATCCCTGCCTCATGGAAAATATTATGAATCTCATGATTTACATACTCTCCCCTGTTATCAGTTCAGAGGAATTTGATCTTCTTTCTGGACCGTGTCTCAACCAAGGCTTTGAAATCTTTTAGGTGTTGAAAGACCTTGGATTTTTGCCTGAGAAAGTAGATCTAAGTAAAACGTGAGAAATCATCAACAAAAATGAGAACAAGCCTCACTTTGTTGATCGATGGATGTGTAAAAGGACCCAAGAGGTCACTGTGGATTAGATATAAAGGTGCAGAAGCTCAATGAGACTTTCCTTTGTCGAATTTCTCTTGAGGGTGTTTTTCGAGAACACATCCCTCACATAATCCCTTAGAGAAATGGATGTCTGGTAGACCATCAACTAATTTATGCTTTCTAAGCTCTTTCTTGTATCTAAAATTTAAATTTCCAAACCTTTCATGCCATATCCTACTACTTTCATCAGCATGAGTAAGCAGTAAAGAAGAATCAGGTTCAATGAATTTAGAAGTATACAATCTAGACTGATGATTTACCTCACCAGTAGCAACCCTAGAGTTGGTATGAATATGACTTTCTTTTCGGTGCCAAAAATTTTCATCTGATATACAGAGAGAAGGTTGATAGAAAGTTTTGGAACATGCAATACGTTCTCGAAGCTTCCATTGGTGAGTTCAATCCTTCCTTTTCCAGTGAATTTGATAGAAGAGTTGTCCCCCATCAGAATAGGAGGACGTTTTCATGCATCCAATGAAGAATAGACAACTTATGAGGCATCCATGTGATGTGATGCTTCTGAATCTATGATCCAAGCATCATGAGACGAATTGATGGCAATCAAGGCATGGCTAGAATTGCCTTTGCTGGAATTTAGATCTTCTGGCTTCTTCTTCTTTGCACCCACAGGGATGTAATCTCCAAGGTTGTTTTGCTAAAGTATTTGAGACATCATATCTATTTTTTTTTGCATGCATGCAAATTCTGAATGGAATCGTTTGTGACAGTACGTGCATTTCTCTCCTTTTCTTCCCTTTTCCCTTTTGGATCTAGAGGCATCAGTGAAGGGTTTTGTTTACCCTTCCTTATTTGGATGTGCATGAGATTTCCTCTTATATTTATATTTATATTTCTGATATTTGTGGCTGCCATCATGCACAGTGAGTGCATGCACCCTTGGGCCTTTGATTGCACCCATGTTGATGAGCTTGGTTTTCTCTTGTGTCAAGGATTCAAAAAAGTCCTCAAGAGAAGGCATATTCTAGGTGGCTTCAGAGGCAAATTCGATAGTATGGAATGTGGATATGAATACAGAGAATTCAGGACCAATCTTAGAGATAATGGTGAGAACCATTTGTTTCTCCCCCGTCAATTTATCAACCCCACAAGCTTTGAGTTGCGATAGTAAATCCTTGAATTTTGTAAAGAAATATTGGATATTGTCAAATATTTTTGGATCCAATGTGAGAAGATACACCTCCACCATGTGTCCCCTCATCTCATCATGTTTTCCAAATATCCCTTCCAAGGTTTTCCAAGCTTCATTAGGAGTCTTACAAGAAGATATGTGAAAAACGGGATCGGGATAAATAAGACTCCAAATTGTTATGAGTGCCTCATTCATGCGATTTAAGTACTTGTATTTTTCTATTTCTAATGTCGTCTCTGTATATGTATTCATGGTTAACCTATACAACCCTTTGGATCAGACATGTATGGATATTTTCTCCTTTCATGCAAAATAGTTGTAAGGTGTAAGAATGCATGCTTTTTGGAATTCCATCTTTTCACTGTCTTCAATCTTTTGTACTTGCAAACATTTTTGGTGTAGATTTTGCTTAGCAGTCCATCATATATGATACCATGAAAATGTGTTTAAATTTCATAGAATATATCTAGCTAAACAATAATACACACATTTACAGAGAGAATTGGAGAAAGAAGAAGAAGGAGAGAAAGAATGGAAGAATTCTCATTAACCATTGTGAATAATAAATAATTTACACATGATATACTCTGTATATATCAATGATTTAGACTTGAGGTGAACCAATGTACCATAGTGGTGTCCTAGAGTGATCTGGACACACACTAGTAGTTACGGAAGTGAACTTCCACATATTCTAGTCTCTCAGGCAGTTACGAGATTGAACTGCCACCTAGTTGAGTTAACTAGTCAACTTGTCTTCAGTTAAGTGACTGAACAGAGAGTACCGAGGAGTTAAATTAGGGAATCAAGGCTAATGTGCCACTCTGGTGATGGTACCAAGGAAATTTCAAATTAGCATGGTGATGATCCCAATGCAACATCTAAACTAGACTCAACTAGTCAAACTGAAGTGTCAACTGAAAGAGAATATTCTCCAGGTGGAATATTCTCCCCTAAAATATAGAAGACTGGATAATGACTAATTATGAATAATAAAAAAGGAATAACCTTAGGAAATGTAAATCCTAGGTGTGTGTGAAGTAACTCCAATAGTATTGTGGCAGGATTTATAACAAAATTTGCAGCAGATACAACGAATTCGTACAACACAATAGAGAAAGAGTTTCTATGAGGACCTAGAGGAAGGTAGATTAGATCATTGTATACTTTGATTAAGATACTTATATACAACAATGGTGTAATGAAAATGGATTCAGACAACTAAATTTCCCTATGTGCGTGGGGGAAGGGGGGAAGAATTGACAGAAAGAGGAGAAATGGAAGGAGGAAAGGATAAGGGAAAGAAGGAGAAACCTTTGGGCCCAATCATGATGGATGATGACCAGATCAAGTGGATCTTGATGACAACTGGGAAGATGTGTAGCAGATTACCCTACCAATACAAGGAGAATACCAAGAAGAGAGTTGTATCTGTGAGGGGAGGCTTGGCAAGTGACGCACAAGAGGTAGATGACCTCTGAGTTGTGGAGCAGATTGAGGAAATTGTGCACGCAACATATGAAAGGAAGACAAGAGGTCCAAGAATTGGAAGATAAGGCAACAATCCTATCCATATTAATGTCAGTGTGGATCCCATAAACCCATTTGTGGCCAATACACCAAAGAGAACACCACCATTTAGACAACCGAAGTTTGGAAGAAGTCCGACAACAGGAAGTATGCCTACACAAGGAGAAACAACTGGAGGAGCTAGTTCAGGAAACACTAGTTAGGTATATACACCACGTGGAGGTAGTATTTCAGCATTTAGAATGGCAGGACATGATCCCCCCATCAGGTTACCATAATTTAGAGGAGAAGTGTCATAGGAATCGAAGAAACATTTGTTCATATGTGAGAAGATATGGGAGGAAAAATAGATCACAGACGAATATACTAAACTGGCTCAGCTAGAGATTAGATTAAGGGATCGCTCACTGGATTGGTACATATGCGTAGCTACAAACAATCCACCAGGGACAACGAGAAAAATTGTAGACATCAAGAAATTGTTGATCAACGAGTTCCAGAAGCTGAGTTCAGAAGATTAGTACATGAATGAGATGATCAAAATTAGACAAAAACTGGGAGAATCCATATGGGATATTGACCAGAGATTCAAGCGACTAAAGGGGAAGTTGAAATATCTCATGACTGATATGCAACATCGACACTTGTTTGTCAATTCACTACTTCCACACTTAAAATATCCACTGCGACAAAAAAATATTCAGACATAGGAAGAGGCTCTACAGGTAACACTGCAACTGGAAGAAAACCAGTATTAGCAGATAGATCCAACTATCAAATAACTAAAGGAGTATTTGAAGAAATTAACTTTCCAACTCAACCAGAATAATAATAAGGATAAATGAGAAGCCGTTTGGTGTATTACATGTAGGACAGAAGGACACCACAATAACGAATGTCCAACATTCATGCAACATATGGTACCCATAATGCCAAATCTATTACCAACAAGAGGAATATGGTGTGAAGTTTGTAAGAAACCAGGCCATGATCCATATAACTTCCCTATGATACGAAAATACCAGATAGTCCCAAAGAGTTCGTATTGCAATTTTTGAAAGTCAGTGGGCCATGAAGACAAATATTGTAGAACTATGGAGTTGGAGTTGATGAGAGAAAGGACATCATATGCATATATAGTGCAGGCATAAATGATGACTTGGAAAGCCGCACCGCAACTTAATCAAGTTACAACTCCATACATAATTGTGCAACAACAGTATAATACTGCTCAACAACCATATAATACTGCACAACCACAATACAACACAACACAACCTCAATACAATACCACATAGTACAATCATGCACCTCAGTATAATGCATCGAGAGGATATTGAGCAGGCTACAGAGGTCGAGGACAAGTGAGAGGAGGTTTTGAATGAGCTAGAGGACCAGTGGCATGTCACAATTGTCAAAAAATAGGACATTATTCAAGGGAATGTGCACTTCCACCAACAACGTGTATGTATTGTCGTGCATCATACCATGATACAAAATAATGCCCAACACTACTAGTAAATATTTAGGAAACGAGGAACCAGAAAAACTAGAATGTTCGGTGGATGTCAACTGAAGCGAGGGACAAAGGACAGAACATCAACATAGTTACCCATGGGGGAGCTAAAATGGGAAATGACGCAGATCGACAAGAGCCACTACAACACCAAGGGGTGAATCAGAACGCTGAACCAAGGAAGTAGTTCGATGCGTAGAAGGAGAGGGACATATTTAAGAAAGCTAGACAAGAATTTTGGAAGGAGGACATTCCTATGAATTTAACTGCGCAACAAATCAAGGAAGCACCAGAACACGAGATGCCTCTTTTATTGGATCATACCAATGAGATACATTCTATGGGACAAGAAAGTACAATCAAAGGTTTCTTTGAATCGTGTGTCAAAGTATTAAATGATCCATCATCTGTGAAAATACTGCAAAACATATTATAAAGATGTAGTATGGAGACAGAAGGAAAACTAGAACAAAATATAGTCAATCACCTACATACCAAGAGAAGAACAAGTAGGGAGTTTATACTGAATGAAAACATTGGAGACTTCAACATGGGAGATATCATACTAGACCTAGGATCTGAGGTCAATGTATTACCAAAGAAGACATGTCAATGTATGCGAGAGCCCACATTAGGATATTCACTAGTTCAACTAAAACTAGCAAGCCAACATAGATTCTTACCAATCGATAGACTAAACAGAGTGACAATAGACCTGGATGGGGTGCACACTAAAGCATATTTTTAAGTAATTGAAATAGTGGATGACACAACACCATATCCAACATTGCCTAGTTTGGATTGGGTGTTTGACAACCAGGCCATAATCAATATAAAGACATGAAAAATGGCATTTGAGTCAGGTGAATACAGGGTCATCGCACCAATAGACCCATCAGAAGGGGAGAGTTTTGTAGAACCTACTTTCTTAGACTTAGAAGAAATCATCCAGTTGTACAGAACAACTACGTGTGATGAGGATTACATAAACCCAAATGTAGATGAAATACTCAGTTGGTGGAGCATTACTTCATGTGCAACAAACTCAGATATCAATTTAGAGAACTGGAAACAAAGACTACATGAATTTTCCACAAAAATATGCACACGAATAGACCGCGTAGTAAGATGGGTAGGTACATAGATAAGGGAACCACCTAGTTTCCATGGAATAAACGATCTCGAAATATTCTTGACACAGTACAAAGATGAAGTTTCAGAGAACCAAAGACTTTTATCACTTGATATAGCACTCAAGGCCACACCAACACGATGGTGGGGCACACATAAAGAGACAATCATAGATTGGTACCACTGTAAGTGGTTACTATGCATAAGGTTCAGTGCAGAGCATAAAGACAACAAGAAATAGAAGTATGATGGATAGGGGGCACCAACGGAATACTTGGAGAAGTGCAGAACACTTTGGAAATTGACACACCCAGAGGAATGGACCCATTATTTTATACACACTCTAGAGGGCATACCAACGAATTGGTATATAGACCAGGAGTTGCGCAAAGGAACTGTGACCTGGATGATATTGCAACAAAATTTTACAGTCACTTTCTCATTTGAGCATGAGAACCCCAACATAGATGCATCCCTTAAAAATATAAGAGGGGTGATATTTATCAAGGAAGCAGAAGTCGATCTCATAACATAAGAGAAACAATGGAATAGATAGACAATCAAGGAATTGTTGTCATGTTACCATGTGCATGAAGATGCACCAGAGGAAGATGATCCACGCGATATTTAGATCGAAGAAGTGGAAGGCGAAAGAGAAGCGGAAGGTCCACCTATAGAATCAAAATTCATTGTTGCATCGATCAAGGTAAAGAAATTAAACATTGGGACAGCCGAGAATCCCAAAATGGCCAACATTGGAGATTACTGGGATGAAAAAATGGTAGAAATCATAACAGTGTTACTGCGTGAGTACATCGACCTGTTTCCCACAACATTTACAAAGATGAAGGGTATAGACGAAGAGCTAGGAAAAATGAATATACCACTAAGACTTGAAGCAAGATCGATCAGACAAAAATCATATAGATTGAACCCTATATACAAGAGGAAATTCAAAGATGACAACGACAAAATGCTCGAAGAATACGAATGGATAAGCCTGATGGTAGTTCATGACAAAAAACAAGGAGGGATAAGGATATGCGTCGACTTGAGGAAGTTGAATGATCCATGCCTACATGACCCATTCCCTACACCTTTCATGGATGAGATGTTAGAGAATGTAGGAGGCCATGAAGCTTACTCATTCACCGATGGATTCTCAGGCTACCATTAGATCAATATAGCATAGGAAGATAGATACAAGACCATGTTTGTGACATACTAGGGATCCTACTAGTACACAGTCATGCTGTTTGGAATGAAGAATGCACCAACAATATTTTCTGGAGTAATCATCATTGCGTTTAAAGAATTCATCCACCAGTTTCTAGAGGTATAATTGGATGATTGGAAAGTTTGTAGTTTGTTGAAAGAACATGTTGAGGTCTTATGGTTGATGTTAGAAAGATGCAGACAGTTCCAAATATCCTTAAACAGCAAGAAATGCATATTCGAAACATCGTTTGGGATACTATTAGGCCATATAGTATGAAAACAAGGTTTACTAGTACATCCTGCAAAGATCAAAGTAATTGTTAACTTACCACCACCAAACATAGTGTATAAGCTAAAAGCGATATTGGGACACATAGGATACTATAGAAATTTAATCAAATGATACACGTAGATTACCATTCCAATGGAAATTTTTTAATGAAAAGATACAAAGTTTTAATGGAACGATGAGTGTAAACAAGCTCTAGAGACCCTGAAGGAAAACATGGTCACCGCGCCAATACTAGTATTTCCAGACTGGGAGAAGACATTCCACGTACATGTATATGCATCAACCATAACACTTGGAGTTATTGTGGTGCAACTAAGAGTGGGAGATTTTGATCACCCTATAGCATTTGCGATAAGGAAGCTATCAGAATCAGAACAAAACTATAACCCCAGAGAGAGAGAAGGCTTAGCTATGGTCTACGCACTACAAAAGTTCAGACACTACTTACTGGGAAAACACTTTAAGATGTTCACAGATCACTCAGCCCTAAAATACCTAGTCAACAAGTGAATGNCAATGGTTATTGTTGTTTCAAGAATTTGACTTTGAATTCATATTCAAGCCAGAAAAACTGAATGCAGGACTTGACCACCTGTTAAGCATCATGAATGGAGAAGAACCTAAGAATTTAGAAGACAACTTTCGAGACACACAATTATTTTTCAGTCCAAATCATTGATGAATACTTTGCAGATATCATTCAATACTTAAGCATAGGTACTACTCTGTAGGAATATAACACCATGCAGAAGAAAAACCTGGTAGTCCGAGCTGCAGACTATGAACTGATCACTAGACATATATACAAAATGGGTACAAATAGCATATTGCAAAGATATGTGTTAGAGCACGAGAGACCAAGAGTTTTAATAGAATCCCATGAGGGAATAGTAGGAGGACATTATGGAGGCAAAGCTACCACACAGAGGGTATTGCGCGCACGACTATGGTGGTCGACCATTCGTCGAGACTCAAAGGAGTATTGTCAAAGATGCGATGTCTTTCAAAGGGTAGGTAAACCCAACAGAAGAGACGAGATGTCACTATGACCACAAGTAAAACTTCAGACATTCGATAAATGGGAAATAAACTTTATGGGACCAATCAACCCACCAACAAAAATAACAAGAGCAAGGTACATCATCACCGCGATAGAGTATCTAACAAGATGGGTGGAAATTGTTAAGAACCAAAGACTGAATACAAAAATACCACAACATATATATAAGAACAATATGAAAAATATCCTTTATTACTATCAAACCCTTAGGGTAGGGAAACACCATACAATGGATCCTATTATGGAAGGGATCCTCTCTTGTTCACTTGCCTCATCGAGGGGGCATCCTCCTATTGGGCTACCTCTCTATATACAATAATTCTCTTCATGTCCCATTACATTGCTTGAACCTCTTTATATAGTGCTACTATCACCTAAGAACATTCTATAAGAAGAATCTTCTATAAGTAGAACCTTATAATAAGTCTTCTTACATTTATTATATGTAACTATCCATTTATTATATCTAAATACCATAGTGGGCATTATTTAATAATATAGTGAACCTAGTCCAGCCTACATTGAATGGCCTCCACTATTATCAACTATGGGCCCTCTGTCGCCCCCACTACTACCTCTCTAGCTACCTAACATTCCATCCCCCTTATGAAAGCATTGTCTTCAACGCTTGATGTATAACCATATACCAGGGTCCCGTGGATAATTGTGGACCATAATGCTGAAGAAGACTAGAGAACCAAGGTCCCATGTAGAAAGGAAAGCCACCATGCTGAAGTATTCCAACCACCATTGTAATCCTGGGTCCCATGTTATAGTGCTTATGTGAACCCCACATGGAAGATATCAGCACCTAATAACCAACTGAAAATGATGCTCCCAATACCGACAGCTATCATGTGGATCCAAATAAGAATATCCATCCACATTGTGGGAGATGATCAAATATAAATCTGGAAGGAACAATACCATTGTATAATATGTAGGCTGGATGCTAGTAACTAGCTCCTGATGTGGGACATTGATGTTCTCTACAGAAGGTGGAGTAGAGTCATCAAATAAAATATGGAAGTGGTTATCATCCCAAAAATGACAACTATTCATATACCAATCATCACAATCAACCTCAAAATCATACTAAGCATATATTTCTTGATTATATTCATCCCTGAGGTTCTCCATAAGAAATTTCTCCTGCATGTTATCCAAAGAATCTTGAATACTGTGAAAAATAGCATTGAGGTCATCTACAAAGCCATTCAATCTGTCATTCAATTGAGATTTGAATGCTTCAGTAATTTGTAGAATTTCTTTGAGGGTTTGAGAAGAAATAGCCATCTAATCACACTATGAACTCTTCGGTCCCCCAACTGTCATGAAAAAACCCCAAAAAATAGACCAATATGTTACGATAGAAAATCATGGTTTTTTCTGGAAAACCCTAAAAAACTGTTGAATTTAAAATGCTCATAACTTCACTTCGCGGACTCCGTTTCAGCTGATTTGTTTTTTGAAATTGGGTGAAATTGTGGGAGGAACTCAGATATGTAATTAGTTTGGGTAAATTCAGTTTCCATATTCTACATAAATAAGAAAATCGCGCCGTCATCCGCAAAAAAAAAAAAAACCTAAAAAATTACATATTTTAAAACTTCAATATCTTGATTTCCTGGACTCCTTTTTAGATGATTGTTTTTTTCAAATTGGGTGTTTTTATGAGAGGAACTCAGATATACAACCTGATTCTGCAAATTTTTCACAAAAATGTACTAAACATTTATGGAATGTCACGACCCACATTTTTCTTCTCCGAAAAACAAATCTGCAAAAATAAAAAATATTTGCCCACAATGTCTACCAAGGAAAGTGCTCTGATACCATTAGTTAAGAACCAAAGAATGAATACAAAATCACCACAACACATATATAAGAAAAATATGAAAAATCTCCTTTATTACTATCAAACCCTTAGGGTAGGGCAACACCATACAATGGATCCTATTGTGGAAGGGACCCTCTCCTATTCACTTGCCTCCTCGAGGGGGCATCCTCCTATTGAGCTACCTCTCCAAATAAAATAATTCTCTCCATGTTACATTACATTGCTTGAACCTCTTTATATAGTGCTACCATCATCTAAGAGCATGAGGAATTTTCTAGAAGTAGAACCTTCTAATACATCCTCTTACATTTATTATATCTAACTACCATAGTGGGCCTTATTTAATAATATAGTGAACCTAGTCCACCTGGCCTCCACTATTATCACTATGGATCCTATGCCCCCCCCACTACTACCTCTCTAGCTACCTAACATAAACAACATCAATAAAGGATTGTAGCAAAGAAACAACAAACTTTTTATTTGAACAAGTAATCACTAGATTTGGATGGCCAAGAGTTTTGATGAGTGACCAAGGAACGCACTTCATCAACAACACTATCAATTCTATGACCGAAGAGTTTGAAGTCCATCATCAGAAGAGCACACCATATCATCCATAGGGAAATGGCACAATAGAGGCATTCAACAAAATATTGGAGAATGTAGTGATAAAGATCTGTAATGTCAACAGGGACGATTAGGACCTCAAAATATTGACAGTATTGTGGGCCTACATAACTACGTTAAAAATGTTGACAGGGCACACACCATTTAAATTGGTATATGGCCAAGAAGCAGTAGTGCCATTAGAATTTCGAGTACCGAGCTTGCATGTAGCAACAATTACACACATGAAAGAACAAGTGCAATACAAGAGAGGCTAAATCAGTTGATGACCATGGAGGAAGATTGGATCTTAGCAGTATTTCACCAACAAGTTCAGAAAGCAAGAGACAACACTTGGCATAATAGGAACATCAATAAGAAAACTTTCAAGGAAGGATATTTAGTATTGATGTATGACAAAAAATTGTTTCAACACCCAATAAAGCTCAGAATGCATTGGTTAGGACCGTACGAGGTAAAACATGTCATTGAAGGAAGAGATGTATAGTTAAAAGACTTATCAGGAACATAACTCAGAGAGATGATTAACGGGAGCTGACTGAAGTTGTACAAGGACAATAGACTACCCACCACACAGTGAAAACACACACACACACACACACACACAAACACACACACACACACACACACACACACACACACACACAAACACACACACACACACACACACACACACAAACACACACACACACACACACACACACACAATTTTAAATAGTACCAATAGAGGCACAGTGTGCCGAAAGAAGAAAGAGCACACACACCTAGGAATACAAACTTGGAAAGGACAACACTAACGGCCAGATAAAAAGGGAAACAAGTGGGAAACATAAAGACGACAAAAGCAGTATGAAAAGATGGAGGTATACAAAATTGAATGACAGAAAGGATCGATTTGACGCCACATTAAGCATGCCAAATGGAGATGGAAAGGGAGACTAATGGAAGGTATGAAAGAACTAAAGGTGCATTGAATCCATAATTAAGGTAACATCTTCAAAACATTTCATGCGATGCCCATACAAGACATGGATGCGGGAGCAAAGAGTCTAGTTGCGAAAAGAGAACAGATAGAGAGTGATAGAGGCGAAGGAGCGCAAATCAAAGTTCAAATAACTCACAGAGACCATTCAAACTTAACAAACGTTCGACACTCACCACCATGGCACCACCAAAGAAACAATAAGCAAGTCAGACTACCAGACAACCCAGAGTTAGAGCCAGGTCATGAGTACAATTGGATGAAGGTGAACAACAGCCTCTGAGGGTCGTTAATGTCGATGAAATCCCATCCCTAGATATGGAACTGGTGAACCCCATGGTCGTGGTGGAATAAACCCAACAACTAGCATTGGAGGGCATTAATTTAGATATGCCAACATAGACATAGGAACAACAAAACCAGGATGCAGAAACCTTGAAGGAGGTACCACCGGAGAACATCGAAGAAACTCTGAGAGTCACTGGTACAATGACGAATCAGGAAGCAACAGTCGAGCTAGACGAATCTCAAACAACTGTGTCAGACCACCCACCGGAAGGAATAATAGAAGATGTTGTGGATTGGAAAGAATGGTGTGGTAAAGTAAAAACAATGGCCGCTGGAACCTCCGGCCAACCACAACTAAAGAAAGACAAGCAACAGGTACCTAGGTCACCTCGCAAGGAACCCATCATAGACCTTGTTTTTCCATGTATACCAGATGGGGTATAGGTGAAGCAAGACTTACTGGGTCATATAGAGAAGCTCAAATACTCAGATCACGATGTGGCAGACACAGACAAGTTTCCATAATTCTCAAAGAAGGTATACCTACAGACTATGGGAGTGAATTCGGTTGGGGAACCGATTGACCAACCACTCTAATCAACAACATGATTGGAGAAAATAAGGATTTTAGGTATGATGGATCTACCACACTTTGGCAGAGGAAAGTACACAAGCAGTTGCGTTAAAAAATTGTAAGAATTCACACATGGTAGAGACATTTGGTGGGACAAGCGCATTTCCATAGATGTACAGCTTATTGTGTAGATCACAGGGTTGCCATCTAGGGGCATGGATCCCATGAAATCCCTTGATGATAAGACAAAGGATAAAGTACTTGCGGAGGAAATGAAGAAGAAATATGGTACTCAAAGGGATATGTGAGCAATCATAATAAAGAGGATACATGATGCCTCAACATAGATGGCTGCAAAAATATTGTCTTGCAAACTGCTGCAAAAGTGTGGTAGGGAGGAAGTTCTAGTTGGGGTCCTCGTAGTTGCAAATTAGTGCGCCAAGGGCACCGTATCTCATGAATTTGTTTCTGGATGACTGCAAGGATGCACAGGATTTCAGAACATAATTTCACTACTCATCGCTACTCCTGTTGATAGCTATCATAGGATGGAAGGAACCGAGTTACACATTCTTCGGCACTAGACCCAAGTTGAATTATGGAGCGAGGTATTTATCACTTGGTGTCGCGTTAGATGCCAAGAACAAGAAAATGAACACAATTGTATTTGAAGGATACCTTCGCAACCTGCAAGAGTTCATATCCAACATGTGGACAATAACACCATAGGCTGTCGCACAGTATCAATATATCACCAACTTCAAGGCCACGTGACAAGCGATGTGGATACAGGTGTGAAAGGACCCTAATAAGTAATGGATACAAATGTGCTACTATATCACAAATGGCGACATCGACATGTTCATCAAAGACTGGGAAAATGAGTGGAAGATTCTAGTTCTCACCCAAGAATTTTCATAAAGGACAACATAAGAGGATGCAGGGTATAGAGAAACATAGCCTCAAGAAGTCCTAGTGCCTAAGAAATGGAGGATGGACCAGACAAAAACAAAGAATACAAACTAAGGGACAACTAAGACATGGACCCATAAGGGGAAGAAGGATAAAACATAATTGTCCTAAGAAAAACAAAAACAGACCGAGGCCATGAAAGGGACCACACCAAGTCCCAATCCCCAAGAGCCAAGCCTTAGTAAGAGATGAGCTACTCACAAGAGAGGTGTGCACAAGAAAAGTAAGGTGCAAAGAACACCTCCAGAGTACACAATCACAGAGGATGATGGAGAAATGATAGCCCAAATGGTTTAGGATTGTATAGCTAAGGATTTTGACAATGTTGCACACCACAGGGATAGGATTCAGGAGGAGCTGGAATAAATGTGACAACTCCTCAAACAAATTGAGGAATCGTAGACATCAAGAAGCATGGAAACATGGCCATCGACATTACAGATAGAGGAAAGACTAGAAAAAGGAGAGCAAGATACAATCCATACAATACCGCAACCGAACATAACATTCCACATTACACCTAGTATGTTGCGCATGGACTAAATCATGGGGTAGACACCCCTGAAGGACTTAGCCCAAATCCAACTGGTATTGTCACGGATACCATCCAAGGGTCTACACAAGCTGCAGGTTAGCATTACCCAAGAGGTACAGTCTCTGACATGCACAGACTTAGCCGAACTACAATAAGAAATGAAGAAGCAAGACGCGTTGGAAATAATATGCGAGTAGGCTAAGTTAAAAACCCAAGAGGAAAGGGAGCGCAAGAATTGATTGGAGTAGAAAGTTGTAGGAACTTATGAAAAAATTCCAAACACTGCACAGAGGGACGAACTTATAGTAGCAGAGAATATTGATCAAATTGGGCAGGTAATTGATCAATACCAGAAGGAGATTGAGAGTCTTAGAGAAAAATTCACATCCACTACTCCACTAGCAGTAAAGGAGAAAAGGAAGCAGGAAGCAGGAAGCAGTAGAGAAGCTACAGGAGATAGAGAGATAGGTTGGCACAACAACCGACTTGTTAGAGAATGAAACATAACTTTGGGAAAATCTAGAGGAGGATCAACAAGTCCAAAGGTGGGACAAGGAAGAAGAAATGATAAGCGCAGTTATCCAAGACCTCAAGCAGAGGAAGAAAACAATGCCTATCACAGAGCGCATCAAAGTGGCATAGGAGATGAAGAAATTGCAGGCATAACTCACCACCACAAAAACAAAGAAGAAGGAGTGTTGGGATCAAATGGAACTTCTTCAAGAGAAAGTGGAAAAAGTTCTTTCACAGGCAGAGGAAGCCAAGACACATATAGCACAGACTCAGGCAAAGTGCATAGGATTAATCAGTGATGAAATTTCAATGCAAATAGTAGACACACTCAAGGAGAATACTACGTAGGTGCAAACACAAGGAGCAGATCTCAAGGAAAAGTTCCAAGAGATCACCAAGGAGATCGACAAAGTTTACAAAGGTTAGGTGACTCAGGATGAGCCACAAGGGATGATTTTAGGGGCTAAATTTCTCTCATAGGCTAATTTTCCATGGTTTTTCTTAAAATAAGATTTTCTATTTTAAAAATGATTTTCCCAAATTCTATAGGATAAAATTATTTTACCTTAAAAATCGCCAAAATTTTATAAAAACTATATTAAATCCTCATAAATTTGAATGTTTTTACAAAAATATCGCCAAACATTTATTGTTGGCATATGACTGATTAGTAAGATTTGCCAAGGTTTCTACATTTTAAAATAAATTTCCATCATTAAAATCATCCTTGAGCCACATGTCAGTGTTGTGGGCCTGTTGGAAGCAAACCAAATAGGAAAGCAAGGCGATTTTGGGAAAGAATGTATGCATGAGGAAAGCGACAGCTGGAAGGAAGAACAACACACACACATGCAAAGAATACCTAACAATGGTAGGGTTAGGGTTTTGTAATGTATTGTAATGGATGAAGAGCCAGAAATGTATGAATATAGATACTTAGGTATAACAAGGGGGATGATTATTATGAAGACTAGTCGTTATTGTAGAGAGTTTTTGTAACGAGTTGATATGTAATATGTTTCTATATGCCAGATTTTTGTAAGCTGTTGATCTAGAGAGGACGAAAGAGGGTAGCTCTTGAGGGTTAGATCATAGGCTAAGTTTTCTGGTGTGATATAGTCCACCTCATAATAGATCTCGACCCAGTTGAAGGGAATTGTAAAGCGCATGATGCTGTAATGAGATAACGACGATAATAAGAGAGCCAAGAGCCAAATATTTGTGGATGTATACCACGAGGGGGTGAACCACGGTAACATTTGTGTTATGTGATTGAATGCAGGTATTTATTTATTGTCTCAGTAGATATAGATGGTCTAAATGAATGAGTCATTATATTTCTTCCATTAATCTTGAATAATGGTATACTACATTGATAAGTTACAATAGCATTCCCTGTACATAGTTATCATATGTCTCACTCAATCCTATGCTATAAACACATGATTATTTCAGCCACCCATTAAGACTATCTCGGGTGATATGGCGTGGTGCACCTTGTGTGTTGCGTTTCCTTCTGGTTTACTGGGAGGGCCGATAGTTTTAGAGGCTTTGTTGGAAACCCAAACAGACATGAACCCTAGGTCAATAAACTCAGAAAGAATATAAGACAGAGTAAAAACCAAACAATGTGGCCACAACCTTCCGCTCACTTTGAGAGCGAATCATGAAGAAGAAAAACTTCTCGGTCTGAGAGATGACCTTCCTGCATTGCTTTGAAAAGATCAAGGAAATGGAAGTAAATGGGACTACCTTGGGTATCCTATATTATTTCATGTCCAAAGTAATAATAACACTATGAGGACTATAATCATATACAGCATGACATTTCCATAAATAAGGTTGGCCCAAAATAAAATCACAATCTTCAAGGGTAGGGACATTACAAAATACCTCATCTTTGAAGGGATTGATGTTGTAGGACAAGAACCACTATTGGTTAATGTGAATATCGCTTCCTTGGTAGAGCCATGCGATGGTGTATGGCTGTGGGTGCAACATTATAGACAGGGATAAATTCTCGATGACCTCTGTAAATATGAGATTCTTCTGGCTACCTCTATCAACGATGAAGTGCAATGGAGTACCCTTCACCCACATCTGTGAATGAAAAAGGCTCTCTCCTTCCTCTATCTCATTAGGCTCACTGGGATGGATCTTGGTGGTAGTAATGGTAGAATTGGGTTCCACATCAATAATATGTCTCCCTTTTTCTAGTTCTTACTCTGAGTCGGAACCTGCATATGATTCATAGGCTTTCTCCTCTGCCACCAATGACTTCTTTGAGCGACAATCAACAATGTTATGCCAGGGGATCTTATGGAAGTCACAACACTTCCATATGTATTTCTCGATATTTCCATTGTTCTTATTTGTTTGCAGCTTAGAATGGTTGTCCTAAGGCTTTCCATATTTTCTCTAACCTTTATTATACAAGTTGGTTTTCTCTTTCCCTTCTACTGTTGTGAGGGGTTCCGAAACCCAAACTTATGTTTCTTTTGTTTAAGCTTCTACTAGATTTTGACAGCATATTGAGATGTACAGAAACTCCATTTCTATCTGGATGTATCTATGCAGACTGCCACAGTACTTAAACACCATATGTCTCTTAGAATATTTGATACCAATATTAGTGTGCAAGGTATGGAAGATATTTGGGAACTATGGCATTGTCTGGTACCTTTCCTGTCACAGTGTGGACTGTGGTCCATATTGTATACAGGTCAACATAACTTCCAATAGGGTAGTATTGGTCCTTAATAGAATCCTTGAATGACTCCTAGGAAAATGCAACTATAAATACCGAGGGTTGCTTTGTTTTCTTTTGCTCACGAAAAGTCTCCCACCAATCTTTGATATGGGGTACATCTTTGAGGAGCATAAGTGTAATATTTTGTCTATTGGAAAATTTATGGAAAAAATAATATCCTTCTAGTAGATTGAAAAATTTGTATATAAAATATGCATTTCACTGAGCTTCAAATATAGGAATATGAAAGTTGATTTGTACCTTGAAGGGGGCGACACCTTCGCTCAAGGAATATCCGTCACTTGTTGGTAGTCGTCAAAGGATTTATGCAAAAATATCCATCATCGTGTATCTCTATTGTGTGAGGGGTTCCTCGAGAAACAATTTGAAAGGATCTCCTGTCTCATCATCTTATTTTCTCCCGCCATGGAAGGTCTCTTGGGCATGCGAGATCTCTTTTCCTCAAGAGAAACAAGCTCGAGACCCAACTCTTTGTATACTGACCTCCTCAAGGACATGCACTAAGAATTAGAAGTAGAATACCACTATGATACCAATGATGCATATTTAATTAGAAGAACAAAATGAATACATATCTATACATTAAAGTTTTTCTACTATTCAATAAAAAGTATGTTGAAACTGTAAAATGCAAACTGAAACAATCTTGCTAGAATGGTGGTAGCTTATCTATGAGAAGAGATGTGAGGGCTAAACTCATTCCCAAGAAGATGAGTACAATGAGGCTCCAAAGGAATTTTTACATCAATCATTAATTCCAAATCCCTAGGCATACAAAAAACAAAACCCTAGGAGATGAAGCACCAAAAGTCATGTGGGCCCCATTGGGGTAAGTTGGTACATCAACTTCTCAGGGTCGTAAATTTTGCATACGATATTCATTTTAGGTGCACAATATGCCATTGGAAAGGTCTATCCAAGGAATACACATTTTTCCATTACACTCTAAATTTGTCTATAGTGTGACTATTTCATGCCAAAAAAATGTTGTTTAGGGCCTCAAGACAGCCCCAGAATTTTAGGACCCAAAAAACTAGAAAATAATTGCCAAGATGAAAATTGAAACTGTCAAAATGACACCTATATGTGAGATAGTCCGAATAGGTGGGTGGCCACCGATATCCACCTAGATCAACTATGTTACAAATTCCATAGCAATGACAATACTTGAAGAATTGAATAGAAAACGTTGTTCCAATTGCAATCTAGCTCTTGTAAAAATATATCAATGTTGCAATGTAACATGACCAATAACATCTAAACATATAGTCCAATGTGCAAATTTTTGACATAATTGAATTGCAAAGATTGCAATAGAACAACATTGCAATGATAGTGTTTTCCAGCAAGCACATTCAACTCAATGTGTGTGCTATTGTTGGTATTAAATAACTACACATGAAATATGTATATACGATGTATGTCACATTACGCATCAACATTTTTGTCAATACAAAAAATAATAACTAGATTATAGTTATAGTATTTGTACAAAGAATTCGAAAAGAAATAGACATAAGTCATTGCACATGCACATTAACACTGTCTTCATTCAATCTCTATCCCGCATGTAGCACGACATTATCTTGTTTAAGGTAAATTTTCCATGTACTTCAAAATTGTGCAACATAAAAACTGTTTTGGGTTTCTTTTGCAAATATATTTCATATTGCATTTTTGTTAGGCTAGGAAGCAGTTCCTGCAATACAAGTTCCTTGGTGGTGCAATGCACATTTTTTTATTTATTTTACGTGTAAAAACACCTAGAAAATGATTATATACAAAATGGCATCTCTTATTACATCTTACACATTCAAACATTTCATTTTCTATCAAAGCAGATGCCCCTACAGGAGAGTTCTAAAATGCACAAAGAGGTTCAAATGGAGTTGAATATGCATTTGCTACTATCATTGTACCATCAATATTTTTATACAGTACAAAGTTTAATACTTTAATCTATATGTATATATGCATATGTTTTCAAATAGTCTTGTACACGATATTTGTAGATAGAGTTGTCAGTCTATACTTACAACATTTGTCGACCTAGTTAGTGTTTTTATATCTTTAACTATTTTTGTTGTGAGTTCTATTATAAATGTCGAGTGTGTTGTGTGGAACACCTTTTATTTTGCATATCTCCTCTTTTTTATATTTTTAAATAGAAAAATGAGAAATTTCCCTATTTGCAATTGTTGTTCAACTGAAGTGAAGAAATGTTAATATGGATTGAACAACTACAGTTGTTACATAAAATATTGTAGTTGTCATATGGCTACACATAAGATATAACAACATATACAAAAAAAATTCACAATGGAAATAATATTGTTTCTTTGTCATCCTTTATTTTTCCATGTTTTATTGCAAACAATATTACAATCCAACTTCCCTAGCTAGTGTGACAACCAATCCAATAGTGTCAATTGGATACATGTCTGTATTACTTGAAAATTGCTTGATTCTTGTTTATGGCATGAAATTGTATTATTTCAAGGTTGGAGAGGTTGTCTCGACAACACTTGATTCAATGTTATTGGATAAATCCGTAAGTGCAGACACAAACCGATCTCCCTAGATCCACCTGGATCTAGAACAAAGCAAGACAGAACATGACTCTTTCCCTAGATTCTAACCATTGAATTAAATAGGAGGCAAGAACAAAGAACATACCTTATTGTCACTTCCTATGGTATTTGTTTCTCACGCTTCACTCCAGTGCTCTCACGCAGCCAAGACAAAGACAACACAAACCAACCAAAGTGAAGAAAGCACAATCTATTCAATAGTCAATCTATGTATATGATCAAGGAGTTATACAATAAAGTGGAATTAGCTTTATGGGAAAGAATCATATTACTGTATCATATTAAATATGAAATAGAGATTACGACCATTGCCTTGATGTCGTAAGTTCCCTTCCAATTGTCTTTCGTTCCTCACACACTTTGACTCCAAGAATTCTGAGAGCATAGATCTAATGATATTCACAATCTATCTTGACAAAGCAAATCTCAAAGCCACTCCAACCAAGCTAATAATTCCAATCCAACCAAAGATAACAAGCTCAAGAACCAACAAAGCTAACCCAAGCTAACTTTCTTCATGATAAATCCTCTCCTTTTATAAGTTAAAGAGGATAAGTTGAGGAGGTTAGTATGATCCCACTAAATCATGAAATCAAGTAAGATCCAAACCATTCGGATGCCACCTCACCATAGAAGTTTCTCCTTCTAGAAGATTCGAGAAAATGCTCATTTTTCCCACGTGCAGTCATTCTCGCACCCTAGCTATAGAGCAACCTGTGAACACCTCACACCCTAGATATAGTGCAACCTACAAGAATGGGTCATTCTCTCACCCTGACTATATAGCAACCTGGGAACTTCCCTTTTTATAAGGTTTTTACATAGGAAAAAGCAACTTCTTTTCTCAGGAGAAGTTCTTCTCCCTTCTCTCTTTAGGAACTCAGTCCACTGACCCCTCGGAAGGCAACAGATAGGTTTACCTCATTAACGATTATAGGGATGATGAAAATAATGTGTAATAGAGAGCCCCCCAAAGTATGAAGTTAGAATAGAGTGATAGCTGAAATACTTTGTTGAGTGTGTGTAGGGAACAAGGAACAGTCGGTCGGAAACCTGCCAACAAACAAGGAAATACAGTACAATAATATATCATCACTGAGGTAGGAATTACCATACTCATAATACAAATGACTCAAAGAATAAATGCCGACATGCAAAGATCCATGTCAAGTAAGGCAGGTCATGGCCACGAAACATACATTGTGGATCCATGCCGACTCAAATCTGAACATAGCCACCAAAAATACATTGTGGATCTATGTGTTAAAGACTCAAATTTGAACATAGCCACCAGACATACAATGTGGATCTATGCAATAGTACACTGAATATACTCCAACGCAACCTGGATCTGTCAGAAAATATCCAGGGTCTTCATCTCCACCACTCTATAGTACAAATCTAACCATGTGAATACATGTGTTGAAGTCGAACATGGTAGAAACCACTTGATTACCAGTCATTAGTGTATACCGTTAACAAGTGCAAGGAAAATCACCATTAATGTCAATGAATCCCAAGGTACACTAGTACAATCCAACGAATGTGAATAAATGAGCTGAAGTCGAACACTCAGCGGAAACTTCCAATCAGGGGTCAATTATGAAAACCCATTGTCGAAAGTGAGGAAACCTGCCATT
>JASDQU010816804.1:0-17481 GCA_032191745.1 Picea mariana
AGAGGGGGTACCCCCCTCTGCACTCCCCCACGTGGAAGAGTGTACATACTTCTGGGGTGTAAAGTCTTCATGGGGTATAAACACGATTGAAAGTAACGACCTCTAAATCAGGAAGATAATCAAGCTCCACAACTAACACGACATGTGCTTAACTCATTTCCATGTTCCCTGAAAATATTAAAAGAGACTTTCTCCATGAGAAAAGTGGTTTGTTTTTCCTCTCTCAAAAAATATGACAAGGAAGGTCGTCGCACCCTGCTCTATGCATGGGGTGTGATGATGCATGATCGTCGCAATATGCACCAAATATGGATTGTGGCATTGTCGCAGATTGCCTATGTATAGGGTGTGACGATGCTTAAGCAAAGGAAAAGTCAAAATTCACGAATGTTCTAGAAGGGAATATTCTAGAAGATGAGGTGACCTTCGATCGATTTGGATCTTACTTGCTTCTCTGATTTAGTGGTATCATCGTAATCTCCTCATCCATTCCTCTTTCACCCTATATAAAGAGGGATCTCTTATGGAAAAGTCTAAGGTTTGCAAGGGCTTGCATATGCATGAAGAGTTCTACTACAGATTATACTTGAGATACATTTGCTTTAGCTCTCTAAGTCAGATTGTGGATCTTCTTCATTAAAGGCATTGAAGCAAAGGTGTGTGTGTTGGAGCAAAGAGCCATTTAAAGGGACCTTGCAACATCAAGGCATGGGTTGTATTCTCCACTTTCCATTTGATATAATGCAGCAATACATTTCTTCCCTATAAAGGTGTCTTGGCTTTTATTGTATAACTCCTTGATATTATACATAGAATTTATTGGAATATATATATCTTTGTTCTCTCTCTCTTTGTTGGTTTGTGCTTCTTAAACAGTTTCACCATACCACAAACTCAAATAAGGAGTTACAAGGATAACACTAGCGAGGATCAAGCGTCATTTAAAGGGTATGTCACTTGTACCTCTCTAAACTAGTTTATATGTCAATGAAGTCTAAGGTGAAGTTTGTATTCTGTCTTGTTTTGTTCTAGCTTCCTGTGTAAGTTAGGGAGATTAGTTTGTGTCCGCACTTACTGATTTGTCTGATAAAATCTACAGTAACATTGCATTCAACTATGTTTTCTCAGCTTGAGCTCTTGTGATCCTTTCATTATCCCCCTTCAGATTCCTTACCATGGCCACCAAATCTAGAGGGGTTTCTCTAACCCTCCTACGATCAGAATCTCCATCTTGGAAGTGTGAGGTGTCCTCCATACTATGTTCACCATTCACCTCTACTCCTTTTTAGTAATCCTACGTGTTGAAACAATGAAACGTTATTTTCCATTTACATTAAAAGTTATTGGCATAAATCCATGGCCTTGTCAAACACCAATTCACTTTGGCAATCCCAAACTAGGATTCCACTTATGTCCATCAATCCTACTCAAAATTGTTGTCAATGTTTAATTAACATAGTTAAATCATTCAAAAATAGAGCATACACTTCTATCATATAAAATTTTCTCGAACAATCATGCGGCCTTGGCGACCCATTCATTCCTAGAGTTTGAACTCTGCTCTGATACCACTCTGTATCACTCTCGACCACCTAAAACCTCTTAGGCTAGTGGGATGTCAAAAATTCCTCTTCACTAAACTTCTAGTCTCGAGTTTGCACCCATTAAGCAACCTTTTTCCATTGTGGCATGCATGAGTACTTCTTCTCCTTCCTCTACACTACGTGTAGTAGTGACGAATCCACAAACTCATCACCCTTTCTTTACAAAAATTATGTGTCGGCATGCTACTACAAAAACCAAGGCATGAGAATTCATGATCGGACGTCTTTGACTCACTTAGCCCAACCAAATCACAGTCAGTGGTGATTTAGGTTTCTTTTCCATAGGGAAGGCATGTTGCACAACCCACATTTTGTTCCTGATCAAACTTCCCCAACAACTCTACTCCCAACAGATCCAACGGTCTTTTGGCTTGGGAATTAACGATCTCGATCTACTCGACACCTCAAACTACGCAACGAATAATGCCTTGCTCATTCTCTTCTTAACACTTTAACTAATGGGGTCTACAAAAAATCTACGACTGTGATCGTATCGAGTCTCCTTGCCCTTAGATCAATGGTCTACAAATTCTCAGGCATTCACCATCGAAAAGTTCCCATTCTCCACAATCAAAAGAATCCTTGAATGGATCTTCCCAATGAAATTTCTCTGATGGATCCAAGGATCCTTGACTCCCCACATCCAATAGTCATATATCATTCAAATCTCACAAATGCTCAGTATTTAACTAGCACACTGGTTCAACTAGATTCCTTATGTGGGATGGATCATCCCATATCCAACAATTCAAAGTCCATTGGCTTCAACACTGATAGATATATGACTTTGTCTTTATCTCGGGATTTCTACAACATTCCACCCCTTTGCCAGGCCATGATACCACTAGGGGACTCTCTCAATTGATTCCCAAGTCAAAGAATGGATTAGGAAGGTTACTCTCCTTCACTCCACTGGCAACAATAGAAGTTTCCCTCTTCCCATTGAGCTCACGGCCTCCACAATTTTATCGGGCACCTTCCCAACTGGATTTCCTCTACACAAAGGAGTCCCTTATCTACTACACATTCCCTCAACATCCTCCCCTTAACAATGTTGGTTTCTTTCCACTAAGTACCAAGTGGCAACCCTCTGTTTCTCCAGCTTGGATACAAGTCTTCTCTATTCTAGGGTAACCCTTCAAATCTTGGGCAAGTTTTATATTTTCCTTAAGAAAACTTCCCGGTTTCTTTTTATTGCTTAGAGTTGTGTGTGTGAACTATAATGCCCATTCACATCATCTTTTTTTGTGAGTCTACAACTCATCTCTATGTGTGAGTTTGTTGTTTGTTCCTCTACATGTGGGAATTTTTATGTCTGTGTGTGTCCAATCTCTGTCCATCTACATTTCCTCCTTTCATTTTTTCCCTCTTCCTCCTTATTCTTTTTTTCTTGTTGGGACATTCTCTTTATTTCCCGAGATCCCCCCACTAACTTGTGTCAGAAGTATGCTATGGGTCAAGCTCCCAAATTGAAGGGTAAAATCCCTATGTACTCCTGGCTTATGCAATATTTGACCCTTCACTCTTACAAGTACTAAATCTGAAGGTATTCATAACAGCTCAACTACCCGATCTGGATGCCATAAATGGTTCCTTGTGGTTAAGATCACTAGGGTACATTGGACATGTTATGCATTCAAGTCATGTCGGTGCAGGCTGGAGTGTTGGGTGAGCTTCCTATATTCTTCATTAAAACTTCCCAGTTCCACCTCACAAGTCCCACTCGTGGTATCACGGCCAATAGTGCAAGGCTTCCTTCTTAGTCGATTGTCTAGTGTTTTCATTAATCATAAACATAATTACATGCTTCATTAATCACAATACATGAAGTCTTAAATATGATTACAATCATGGGGTGAAATAGGGTGTTACACTACCTTCATGAGTAAATTTTGGCAAGATTTGTTTAAACTATAGGAAACCCAGTTGAAAATGAGCATTGCATATCACCCCAAAATAGATGGCCAAACTGAAGTGGTCAACAAGTGCCTAGAAACCTAATTGAGATGCTTTGCCTTTAAAAAACCACACTAATGGTAACAATGACTTCCCCTTGCAAAATGGTGGTACAACACCTCTTATCATGGAGCTACCAAGATGACCCCCTATAAAGTTGCTTATTGCCAAATACATTGTCAGTCACTTCATATTTACCAAGAACTTGCGAGGTTCAAGTAGTGGATCACACAGTCCACACTAGAGAAACCATTCTCCGCATACTAAAGGACTATTTAGTTATGTCTCAAAATAGAATGAAGCGATAAGTGGACCAACATTGCTCAAAACATTATTTTTTAGTAGGGGATTGGGTGTTTCTTCGCCTTCAACCTTATAAACAAACATCATGCAAAGACAAAACACCTCATAAATTAGCACCAAATTTCTATGGACCCTACGAGATCATCCAACACATTTGACAAGTTACCTACAACTTGCTCTTCCATCCCACTCCAAGATTCATCCAATATTTCATGTGTCTTGTCTCAAGAAGGGCATGGGATAGAAGTTCGAGGTGCAAACCAACTTACTAGAACTTTATGAAGAAGGATCCATTTAGCTTCATATCAAAGTAGTATTGGACACCGGAGAGTCTCAATTGCACCAGTGCACAATCAATGAAGTATTGATCTAGTGGAAATGCATGCCACCCGAATATGCCACATGGAAACCAACCACAATTCTACAATAATTACCTTATCTTTATCCTTCAGGACAACACTACTTTTGAAGGGGGGGGGCGTACTAGGGAACTACTATTACACATCAAAATTCCACACTTAAGTGTCACACCCTAAGTGTTGCAAGTGTCGCAAAGTGTTGTATGCACCTTGTTAAGTGTCACATGCACTTTTTCAAGTGTTGTATGCACCTTACTAAATGTTGCATGCACTTTTCCAAGTGTTTCAACTCATTGACACCATGAAAAACATTTTCCATGATCCCTAAGTCATGTTGGAGGAAGAAACCCATCATTTCAAGGTCAGAAACATGTTTTTTACTTGAAAATTCGACCAGTATTTGGGCATTTATGAAGGGTGGCGCCCCCTTGTCCATGTATAGGGAGCATTGATGATCCCCTTTCCATGTTAAGGGAGCACCATTTTTTCCCCGTCTCTAAATTAGGGGGAGTGCCACTTTGGTTAGAGGAAAATATGGATAATCCCACCTTTTCCTAAGGGATGGATTTGAAGAGATGTGGTTGGTTTTGCCCTAATCATATTCTATGGATCTATCTTAGGATCAAATCCCAACTCATGCATCCATATCCTCAACCACTTCCCTAAATAGGCCATGGTGGTTGAGCCTCCCAATCCTATAAATTGAAGGCATTTACAAGGTAAAAAGGAGGAAGATTCCAAGTGTCAAACCTTTGATCCTGAGAGAGGAAAATCCATTGAAGCATCAATATTTTGATCTCAAGACTTTCATGCAAGGGATGGACGAGGAGAGATTGGAGAATATTGYGGYGACATCAACTTGATTTGTACATGCCTTATTTTGGTTTTCCATTTAATATTAACTTGGCCTATTCCTTTCATTATGTTTCCCATTGTAATATCTATGCTTAAGTCAAATCAGGTACAGATAGATATGATTTTTATATAATGAAATATAGTAGAAGTAGAAAGGTTTTCCATTATTTTGCATGTCTCTTTGATTCTTGAAGGAATTGGAGCAACGAGGAAAAATGACGGAGCGACGAGGACAAACTTCCAGAAACATGTAAGCTTCCCTCCTTCTATATATAGGTTAATGAAATATATCTATAAGGAAAATAGCAACCATTTGTTTACTTCTATCTTTGGACCAAATAAGGGTTCTTGGTCCAAAGGGGAGCTTAACTTGTCCACAGGGTAAGATTTCTCATAACAGAAAAATGGTGACTCCACTGGGGAATGGGCTTTGACTTCTCTTTCCTTTGATTTGTCTAAAATATTTGTTTATGATTGGATCTTGTTTGTTTGATGCTTGATTCTGATTCATTTCCTCTTCCCTCTTATTGATTGAATATTTTAGAGAGTCATTGACTAAGTCTCTATTGAGTTTAAGTTTTTTGTTCTTTTTTCAAGCACTTTTAGGACCAACACTCCCCCACAGTGGCTACCAGGGCACCACTAGCCTTACTGGCACTCTTGTTTTGTCTTCTAGGGAGTGCCATAGTGCTCTGTCCCTTTGGTAACATGGTCACTAGTCTCTCCTTTTAAGTGGTTTCATGATGTTTTGCTTTGTTTTTCTCAGTCTGTTGTTAAGAGGCTTTTAGCCCAGAGTCTTTTGGTTAGTCTTTGACTTTGTTTTGATTCATAAATTGACATTCATCACTCATTTTGTTTCCTTCTCTGAGTTTTCAAACTTCTCCAAGTTGTGAAATTATTATGGTCCCCTTAGGTTAAAAAGATCCCTTAGTTAATCCTACCTTTCAATTCTCTGATCTTCATCTCACAAAGTTTTTGGATTGCTTGACTGTTTGGAAGTTTTCATCAACTAGAGTTTGCAAAGGTTGTTTGGTATTGAGCCCTTTTTGTCTTTGCTGAAACATCTCGCTTTTTGAATGATCAGGAATCTCTTGTTTACCGCAACCCAGCCTTGAATACTAAAAAATTGCTACTCATTTCTTAGGATTTTCAAGAGTGTTTGTCTTCTTTCTCTTTTATATCTTTGAGTTATTGATTGAACAAATTGTGAAGTCCATTCTTATACTTGATTTCTTTCAGTTCTTATCAGTTTTTTGAGTGCACTTTGTTTGGTTTATTTTTTGCCTCACCTTTCTTTGTGTCAAACATTGGTCTCTTTCATTTCACTTGAAAGTTAAGAAGCATTAAATTTTGCATATCTCATTGCATACATAATCGAACAAAGAATTTGTTTGCATTCTTTAGGAAAATTGTTTTGGTACACGTTTGAATGAGCTAGTTTTTCATGTGCATTTGGATTTCAGAAACATTTGTCGGGTAGTTTTCCATCATCTTGCTCCTATAAATTGAAAAGTTGCATAAATTTTGAGTACTTTATTGTGTTAAGAAGAATAAGATGCTTCTCCTTACCATAAATAGAATTCATCGAAAAGAAAGACTAGCATATCATTATTTTGCATTCTATTGGAATCGAGTCTTACACATGATTAGTTTCATCTTCGTGAACCTTATGAGTATGTTGACAGGCGAAATTGACCGTCCGTCAACTGGGAGAATGGAACCGGTTCGGGGTTGTCTAAATAACCCAAGCCATTTGGGATGAACCACCCTAACGGGTTTAGCGGCTCCGTTAGCCAATCTAAGTCCTAAGAAAACAAAATAAAACTACTCTAAACTAACTAATCTAACTAAAACAACTATTAAAACAAACTAATAAACTAACTATTATATATACAATCTACTATCTAATGCTATGCTAAGTCTAAGAAATTAAATATCTAACTAGTAACAGAAATAAATCTTATTCACAAATGTACAATATTTACAATTTACAGATTTGAATGAAAACCTGAAAAACTCATTAATATTTTGTCCTAAGACAGCGAGAGCTATTGTTTTTTATTTTTATAATTTTATGAAAAAGAAATAAACTGAAAACTAACTAAACTAAGCAACTAAAATACTAACTCTAACTACAAATCTAAACTACACATATATCTAACTAAACTACTTAAATTATACTAACAAATTAATTATCAAATAAATAACAAACTAACCTAAAGAAACGCTCCAGGTTTGTCCTGTATGATGATTGCCTTAGCTGATCAGAGGGAGGAAACCCGCACCGAATTATCCACAAGCTTCTCGTAAACTAGAAGCTATTGTGCCCTTCAAATATAATTACAGGACAAACAAGACATAAAAATTTACAACTATCTTATGATTTATAAATCTTCACAGTTAAATAAATCTGTATGCAAAGATCTATATAAAATGATTCAGTTAACGAAGAAGAGAAATCTGTGATTCATTAACTGAAACAAAGTGATTGTTGTACTTTTAAATAATGAAAGAAATCAGATATGGATAGCACATTAATCAAACCACATCATCCTGCAATAGATTATGATAGCTAAAGTAGTCTATAATCAACTGCAAATTGATATGCAAAAACTTGAAACAAAAGATTGATATATTGAAAGTGAAAGTTGTTACAAGACATCAACTCTCGTCTCAGTTTGTATCAGAAATCCATAGCCTGGTTCTCCCACAAGTGAGGATGATCCTTATTACAAAAAATAATAAGTATTTAAAGACCTCTCACAGGGTAAAACATCCTTGTGGAAGTTATAAAAACTGTTTACAGAAAATCTGGGATGATATCCCAAGTTTGACTAAACTAACATCCTAAAACAAAAACTATATCACACAAATATCTCCTAGATTGTCCAGCATGCCAAATGCAATTCGAATGTACCTGAAAGAGGACAAAAATGAACAAGTTAAAAGGATATTTTGTTGATGGAATTGATAAAAATCTAACTCTAAAGACTAGCTATAGAATCTTGCGATTCTGTAGCTGGTCTAAATTAAACACAGAATCGTATTAAAAATCAATTCGAATCTTAAAGAATTAAATTCAAACTATTAAACAAGTATCTAATTGATGTTTGAAAAACAAAAGAATCATTCAAATCGAAATTGTTATACTAATTTAAGATCAAACAAGACTAAGATCAATCAAATGACTACAGAGATGCATGTACTATGTTCCATATGTTATCATCAATTCGGTTATACAGAATCATATTGGATAAATGACAGTAGTGAAATCGATTCATAGACCAATTGAAATCAACACCAAAGGTTACTTCAGCTATCCACAAGATCACTTCGAATCCAAACCAAATTAACAGGATCGTTTTCTCAAATTAATCGCACTATATTAAACATAACAAACGATCCATGCTATTAGCGAATTAAATCAAAACTGGTATACAAATGAAATCATAATGGAATTAATCGGTTGATAACAGGCACTGTGGGACTCGTCCAATTGTTTGTTATTGCCAATCGGGGACAGACAAAATTGATTGACTTTCAACGAAATCATTACATGAATTCATTTCAAGACAAACTGTTAACCGAATTTTATCATACGAATTCAACAGAGATGACATATGTCGATCTGAGTTTAACAAACTCAGTTTTGAAAATTAAAATCAACAGAGTGGCATCAAGTCTATTTTCGATACGAATCCAACTCATAAAAACAATCGTGCTAACTCAAGATACGCAGCAATCCAATCAAAACAAGACTGAATCGAACAGTTTGAGTTTGACATAGTCGTTATGAATCAACACAGTTCCATGATTTCAGCGAAGAGATCTTTTACACAGGTTAGATATAATCCAATTCCGAACGAGAATGTTGACAAAACATAGTCGTTTTTCCAATTTAATAGACTACATCGTAATTATCAAGCCAATTCAATCTTATGAAATCGTTTCAAAAATCAAATCATAAAAACTAAATCAGGGTCGTTGTGATCCAACCACAACGAAATTATATCAAATCAAAACATAGTCGTGTTCTAATTTTAGCATAAAAAACCTCCTATTTAGGTCAAATACAAACAAAAATCCAAGCGAAAGCAAAAACCATTGATTTCGTTAACTCAAATCAACAGAATTATTCAAAACGAATCAAACTTAGTGAAAACTGATCAATTGCTAAACTGGGCATGACCAAATCATGTAACCAAATCATCACTTCATTTATTTTTAGCAAAACAAAAACAATGTACAGGATCCACAACATAATTGTTTTTTGATATGGCTATGACAGAGTCATTTCGAACAATGGACAAAGCTATTTGAAAACCAAACTCAATTCATTATATTAATCCTAGCAATTGATAGAACGGAATTGATATCGAAATGCATACCTGGATAATCACCAGACAACTTGGTTATAACATTTTGGAATTGACGAAGGCTGTAGCCGATTCGACATTCCTAAATACGATGGAACCAGTGGTTTTATGCTTCTTGTCATTAGCTTGAAGCTTGTCCCTTTGGCTTGTCAACATTGTAACTTGGTTTTCCAACGATTTGATTTTCGACTGTAATAAGGGAACGTCTGTATAGTAGCGTTNCCACACATTACATTGATCGCATGACGACTACCCGGGCTTCGAAAATGTAGGTGAGGGTTTGTTTAAAACGTCGAGGGTTTCATTAGGTAGCTTGATCCTAGGGTAGCTAGGATTGTTTTTTAAGCACGGGGGTAAATTAGAAACGAAGTCATAGGGGGGCTCGGAGCACAGACCTTGGGAATAAGGATACTCACTAGCCAGGAAGCGCTCGATATCAGAGTCAGAATCTTCACTGAGGACTATGGGCTTCTGCTCAGCATTTGGCTTAGGTTTATTCTGGGCCAGTCTCGATATGAGTCAAGCATTATTTTTACCTTTGCCGTCGACAGTAGGGTTACCCTTAACCTTCTTGCTCACAAGCTTTTTTACAGCCTCAACCTTGTCTGTTATAACATCAGGTAGGTCAATATCAGGGCTGACCGAGGGTTTGGGAGAGGGTAGAAGGGCATGAAAAGGCACAGGTGGCCCGATCTTAGTCTCACTAACCACAGACTTATCAACTTGGACAGACTCTGAATCAACAAAACCATTCCGAGAGAGAAAAGCTTGCCAACTATCGCCGTGGAGGTTTAAATGATGAACGACGATGAGTCTGATCAGGCCATGGTGAAACAAGCTACTATCGGCCTTCTCTCGTTTAAACCTCTTAGCCATTTTATAAAGACTACGCTGGAAATAAAATGGCATATTCAATGGATAACCCATGAAATTCATTAACAGTCGAAGGTGATAAAGAAAAACCAGCCCATACCGACCCTCACAGGTCACGAATTGTTTAACCACTATCAAAAGATCGTGCCACCTTGGTTTAAGCGTGGAAATAGGCATACCTTTGTCACAGGATGTGACCTTCCGTGAGACGAACAATAACGGCCATGGTACCTCCTCAACTTTAGAGTTTTTGAACCATCATTGGCCCGTGGCTGCTAACCCTGTGGCAGAGATGATGAAATATTCATTGATTTCAAGCTGAATGTCACCTATTTTGGCCCTACACCCGTCAAAAGTCAGGGCGAACTGTTGTGCAACAAATAGATAAAAACCCTCAAACCTCTGTACAAACGTGAGCCAACCATTATCTTGTAAATCTTTCCGGGCGTTATCGAACAGTAGCAGGGCTTGGCTACCGTTCGGCTCAATTCGCACCATCGGTGCCATGGAGAAGAGCACACGGTGAGCGATGTGAATGAGCCAGGGTTTGAACGCAGCATACACAGAAGCAGAATGCTCACAGGCTTACCCGATGCTAGCAGAGGTGAAACAGGGATAAGGGTAAGCATTAATGACATCGTGCGAAGGTGGTGGAGCTATTTCTATCCATGCAGAATAGTCATTACCATGGTACAACCACCGACACTTTCAACTATTCAAATCACAACGCATATGTGTTACAACTATGCCACTTCAATCAATCAATCGAAACCTTTGGTAAGTGGATAAACCATTCGCGCAATCAAAAGTTATGCCATAGCTTTAAAACCAAACACACAAATCGAAACCAATACCAAGTGTTGTATGAAACGGTTCACACCAAGGGTTTAAACCATAACACCAATGTTTTTTTCATATAATCAATGTGCCAAGTGAATTGATCAAATAACATGTAGATCCAATTACCAATGCATCACAACTCGATCACTCATGAAACGAAATTACATAATCAATCAAAGAATGTCAAATGAGTACAGATCAAAAGGGTTTTGCCGACTGCATAATGATAAGTAAAATGTAAACGCAATGGGCATATCGACAAGAATGATAACGACAATTCAGTGAAGATTTTAATGCGACTTCGAAAGACCAAGTTTTCACGCTTACAGCCGTGAAAACAAGAACGAAGGTAAGTGTGCAAATAGCGCAAAGAATAAAAGTGTCGTTTTATTTGAGAATTGTGACGAAAAATTGAGGTTTGCAAAACATTGGTTTAGGCAGCTTATAAGACAGTAAAAAAAATGTGAATTGGCTGCCAACAATGGCGACACACTGGTAGAAGCAGTTATCTCTGCCAAAAGAACAAATTCAGATTAGGTCAGCAAAGATAATTCCAACTCAAAAACAACAACCAGAAAATCATATAAACATCATCATTAATCAACTATTACAACAGTGTTTTAAAAGATGAAAACTGATAACAGTCTTAAGAGCAGCGAATCACGATATTAAAGATAAAATCTCCAATACTGTTGACAGAGCCACTACTACCAGCAGGCGTCCATAGCCTCGACAGGGTTGCCATTTAACCCACTCTGACATCCGTATCCTGCCAAGAAATTCTAGATCAGAATAAAGGACATTAAGAGGTTTCTTATTTGCAAATTTTCATATACCCGACATTGCTTCGCTGCCAGCGGGCCTGTTCAATACCCTGACGAAGTTGTCTTAGTGTCATGCATGCATTTACCCACTGCCAGCAGACCTGTTCAGCATCCCGGCGGGTTTATAAGCACTTCCCACAGCTCTATTAATAATTTATTTTTATTTTTATTTTTTGTTTTTTTTTCAAAGATATATAGTTGAGCGGGGTGACGCTAAAAATCATGATATTTTAACATATTTTTTCAGACCTCATCAGATTTTTTTTTAGAACTGTCCTTTATTAAGATCTAGAGATGTTTTATTTACAAAAACAACTTCCTAAGGCAGGGAGACATCTTCTGAGTCATTCCCTTAAGGAATAGGGACAGTGTAAAAAGATAATAGATGATCATGACAAGATTTACTCAGAGATCGAAATCAGTCAACTTCTTTCAAACAACAGACTTTTGCCAACACAGATATAAATTTCAGAAATAGACCATTGATGTTTATACAATTTTCTTAGCAGTTATTTCAGCGAAGGAATTTTCTGTTTTCTTTATCTGAATAACTCATAATACAGGTATGTGTATTTCCAAAAACACAAACTGATAAACTCAAAGGGAAAATCAAAAAACAAAAAGCAAACAAAAAAAACAAACAAAAGCAAAATATGTACATAGTATGCAAGGGTTGTTGTCAAGCAAAGTATCTTTTCAGGGCTTGTCCATTCACCGGATAGGTGTCAGACTGTCCTTCTAGATTTTGCAATCGAAAAGAACTGGGACCTAACTTTTTAGCAATTAAAAACGGTCCAAGCCACAAGTTTTGAAATTTCGTGTGTTCTCCCTTTCCCTCATGTGGTTTGTCCCGTTTCAGGATGAGGTCACCTACTTCAAAATTCCTATCAGAAGCAGAGTTAGAATCGAACCAGCTTTTAACCAATAGTTGATGCTGATCGAACTTACGTTTAGCTTGGGCTCTTACCTCTTCTAGCTTCATCAAAGCGTTAATTCGATTTTCCAAAGGGGGACAATCTTCTTCTTGAATTTTCTGTGACAACTGTAGCGAAGGAAGAAGAATGTGAGGTGGCAGAATTGCTTCTCTTCCATAAACGAGGAAAAAGGGGGAGTTACCTATAGCATCTTTTGGTGTTGCCCTATTAGCCCACAGCGCATTTAACAGTGCATTGTGCCAATTTTTGTGATTTTCAATCATCGTTCTCTTGATGATTTTAATCAAGTTCTTGTTTGTTGATTCTGCCATTCCGTTGCCCTGGGGGTAATAGCTAGCAGAATACTTCAATTTAATTCCTTTTTCCAAAGTGAACTTGCTCATCTCAAGAGAGGAAAAGTAAGAAGCATTATTGAATACTAAACAGTCAGGGATACCAAAACGAGTGATAATATTCAAATTTAGAAAGGCAATTACCTGACTGGTGTTGACAGTTCTTAACGCAGCAGCTTCAGACCATCGGGTAAAGTAATCTGTGGCTGTGACAATAAACTTGTGTTGTTGTGAGGACGGGGGGTTGATTGGACCTATGATATCAAGGCCCCACTGCTGAAAAGGAGAGTCTACTAAAACGGGTTGCAAAGGAAAGGATGGTTTTTGTAACCGCCCTGATGCTTTCTGACAAATGATACATTTACGACACAAGGCATGGGCGTCTCTAAAAAGCGTGGGCCAGTAATAATCGTCTCTTAAAACTTTATGGGCAGTGGTGTCACCACCAAAATGGCCACCAGCTTCTCCTGCATGCAACTCTAGCAAGACTTTTTTTGCTTCATCTTTTTCAAGACAGTGCATCAGTACGCCGTCAAAACTTTGACGAAACAGGATACCATTAACCAGATGAAAGGAGGCATACTTTAATCTCAACGCTCTTCTTTTAGTGGGATCGAGGTGACGGGGGGCTGATCCATGTTCAAGACAGAATCTTATATCGTCATACCAAGGAATGACAGGGTTTTATGTGCAACAGATTGTGTTTTGATCGTGTTGCCCTAGGTTTGACGTATCGCTTTCTTCTTGCTTTCTTGTTTCTGAATCAATGACTAACTTGCATAACCCTTGGCCTCTCACTATCTGAGCTGGGGTGATTTCTAAGTCGTACTCCTGCAAGGAGGTGACCCAGCTAGCCCTCTTTTCTCCTAGTTCCTTCTGCACTAACAGGTTCCTGACGGCTGGGTAGGGGACAATGACTTTCGTCCTTGACTTCAAAAGATAGGACCGAAAGTGCTTGACTGCTTTGAAAACAGCATAGGCTTTCTGATCGACCGCTGGGTAATTAAGTTCAGCGCCTTTGAAAGCAGAGCTCATAAAGGCAATGGGTACTTCATTGTTCTCGGCATTCTTTTGAGTTAAGACGGCGGCATAGGAACGGTCAGAAGCAAAAGTGTAGAGTGTAAAGTCTTGAGAAAAATCGGGGCTCATGAGAGATGGAGCGTCTATTATGGCCTTCTTTATTGCATTAAAAGCTTGATTTTCTAGGGGTCCCCAGTGATATTGGGTGTCTTTCTTAATTAGGTTCTACAAAGGTCTGACCATCTCGGAGAAACTGGGGACAAATCTTCTCACAAAGTTAATCTGGCCTAAGAAAGACTGCATAGATTTTTTGGATGTAGGAAGGGGAAGTTTCGCGATGACTTGAGTCCTATCGGGGTCGATAATCATCCCTTCACTTGACACAATAAATCCCAAGAGTTTACCCTGTTCTACTGCAAAGATGGATTTTTTAGGATTTAAGGAGATGTTGTATTTACAACATTGCTGTAGAACGGCTCGTAAATGAGCTAGATGATCGGTTTTGTTTTTAGAGAATACAGTAACATCATCTAAGTAAACTATGACGGACTGATTGATTAATCCTCGGAAAGCAATGTCCATTGCTCTTTGGAAAGTGGCATCGGCATTAATCAATCCAAAGGGCATTTTTCGATAAGCATAAGTGCCCCACGGGGTACGGAAGGTAGTTTTAAGTTGGTCTGGTGGAGACATTAGGACTTGGTTGTACCCCGAGAAACCATCCAGTAAGGATAGCCTCTCAGAACCAGATACCTGTTGAAGGATCTGTTCCATGGGTGGGACAGGATTGTTGTCTTTATCAGACGCTTTATTAAGGTTTTGGAAATCGACGCAGAGTCAGATTTCCCCACTTTTCTTCCGGACTGGGACAAGGTTAGAAACCCATTGAGTGTGCCTAACAGGAAAAATTATCTTAGCATTTAGGAGTTTATTCAATTCTTTTTGAACGGTCGGTTCGAGCTTAGGGTGCATTTTTCTCAATTTTTGTTGAAAGGGTAAGGTTTGGGGCTTCATAGGAATGACATGTTGTATGATGTTAGGGTCGAAATTTTTAAGGTCATCATACGTCCATGCAAAGACATCTTTAAATTCTTTGAACAATTTAATAAATGCAATTTTTTCTTGTTCAGAACATCCTACCCCTAGATTAATGCACTGCGGATTTTCATTAGTTCCTAAGTTTACTTTTTCATAAGATAATGAGGAACTATTGGTTTTACAGTTAACCGATTTTTTGAATTTATCTTGAAGATCATAAAACTTCTCTAATCTAACTACAGATTTAGGGATCGAGTTTACCATATCCGATGAAGATTCAGGAGTTCTCGGATCTGGTATTACTGTGAAATCGCGCAAATTGTCGTCGTGTGTGTGTTCGTCTATCACCGTGCCTTGAAAATTTTCGTCCATGTGCAGAAAGTTAATAATCTGTTGATCATCGTCAAAGACTCTCTAGTTCATGATGTTGTCGGGAACGGATGGCCGGAACAACAGTTCGACGGAGAATGCGTCTGGGGACAAGCCTTCTGTAGGAAAGAGTTTAGAAGCTACGTTAGCTAATAGATCTGCTTCAGAGTTATTCAATCTAGGGATAGAATTTATATTGAAAGCAGCAAATTTATTCATTAAATTCCATACCTCGGATTGGTAGCTTTTGAGATACGGAAATAGACAGTGGATAGAATCTCTTACCTGTCTAACCACTATTTTAGAATCGCCAAAGACGGTCAAATTTTGAATGTTCATATCCAAAGCTTTTCTGAGACCTTGCAGTAAAGCCTCATATTCTGCAGTATTGTTAGTACATTCAAATTCCAACCTACATGCAATCAATGTTTTGTTACCTGCCGGATCGATAATAATGCAGCCTGCACCAGCTCCTTCTTTGGACTTTGACTCGTCAAAATAAAGAGACCAAATTTGATTTCCATCGGGTACATGAGACCGTTGCGTAGAAGCTTTTGGCTGCACATATGCTAAAATCTCGGACTGCTGTTCTAGATTGGTGATAGCTGAAGCCTCGACCATGAAATTGCCGAAAAAGGTGTCCATCCCTTGTACTTCGGGTGAATCAACAGAAGGTGTAAATGGTTCGTTGGGATCGTTCAAATCTGTGACCGTGAACTTAAGGTAGCGCTCACGATTTACTTTGATCTTGTTGGGCTTACCGTTCTCTGGAAGCCATAGATGAGACCAATCTGTCGTGAAATAACCATGTAGCTGCTCTGACCATTCCCTGCTTAAAAATAGACCATACACTTCTAGAATATCCACAACAATAATATCAATGACTTGATGAACCTTGGGGTTAGACGATAATCTTATGAGAACATTCTTTAGTTCGCCTATAACTTTAACATTGGTCCGATCAAGTTGTATGATTTTTAAGGTGGAGGGTTCAACTTCAGCATTAATCTTTTGGCATACAGACCATGGAATCACATTGGATGACGCTCCTGAGTCTACCATACAATTGTGCACGTTTGTATTAAAGATTTTGAAAGTTAACAAAAACGGAGGTACATTTTTGCGAGTACTAAGGGTAGTAGTTTGCGGCTTTTTACTCGCAGTTTCTAAAGCTACTTTATCTCCATTATTTACATTATTTACATTACTTACAGGAAGGCTTCCTTTATCTTGAGGATCGGGATTGTTTTTAGTGGAAGTCTTCTGAGGAACTTTGTTCTGCACAACCTTGTTACCGCTTGAATTACCATTTTTTCCATTCTTTGAGATATTCTGTAACATTTTTTGTAGCAGAAATGGAAATTTCAATAACTCATAAACAGAAATATTAGCTCTCAACTTTTTAAGATCTTCAACTACATCATAATCTAAGTTGGGGTTCACATTACTCTGTTTAGTCTCAACTGGTTTAGATTGCTTTGGAGGCGAAGTTGTAGTGTTTTCGGAAGAAGGTTTGTTGGTTGTCTTACTCCTGGTATTATAAGGATGAACTGTCTCGAAGTTAGCTTGAAAGATGCTATCTGAGAAGTGTCCAAAAATGTTTGGAGAATACTCCTCTTCTTGAACTGTCTCGTGTTAGTCTACCTCCTCGGGAATCTCAGAAGGCATCAAGTTATCTTGGGCTTCTAGAATTGTTTGAAGGGCGCATTGCAGACTTTCTAGATTAAGGCCTTCGATGGTTGGATTAGGTCGGTTGGTAGGAAAAGGCTTCCGGAATGGGGGTTTGTAAGTCCCTTT
>JASDQU010816804.1:19227-29903 GCA_032191745.1 Picea mariana
TCCCAAGATATCTGGAGATTCATGAATTTGCCAACCATTCGAACTCCAACTCATCCTTCTAGAAGATTCCTTCTAGAAGGATCGAGAACTTATTCGTTTTCTCCCTTAAGAAACATTTCCGCACCCTGACCATTAACACAGTGCGGAAAGTCCGCAGTCAGACTTAATGCAACCTACGGAAATCAAGCATTTCCGCAAGACAATATATATGCAGCCTGCGTACTATCTTCAAAAGTGTGATTTTGAGAAGCTGATAAGTGTAACCTTCTTCATGAAAATGATCTTAAAGAAGAGTTAGATCTTCTATCACCATGTCATTATCATGTCATCATCTTGATAACCAAAAATGTGGATAACAGGGTTGTCTAAATAACCCAAGTCGTTTGGGATGAACCACCCTGACGGGTTTAGCGGCTCCGTTAGTCGATCTAAGTCCTAAGAAAACAAAAGAAAACTACTCTAAACTAACTAATCTAACTAAAACAACTATTAAAACAAACTAATAAACTAACTATTATATATACAATCTACTATCTAATGATATGCTAACTCTAAGAAATTAAATATCTAACTAGTAACAGAAATAAATCTTATTCACAAATGTACAATATTTACAATTTACAAATTTGAATGAAAACCTGAAAAACTCATTAATATTCTGTCCTAAGACAGCGAGAGCTATTGTTTTTTATTTTTATAATTTTATGAAAAAGAAATAAACTGAAAACTAACTAAACTAAGCAACGAAAATACTAACTCTAACTACAAATCTAAACTACACATATATCTAACTAAACTACTTAAATTATACTAACAAATTAATTATCAAATAAGTAACGAACTAACCTGAAGAAACGCTCCAGGTTTGTCATGTATGATGATTGCCTTAGCTGATCAGAGGGAGGAAACCCGCACCGAATTATCCACGAGCTTCTCGTAAACTAGAAGTTGTTGTGCTCTTCAAATATAATTACAGGACAAACAAGACATAAAAATTTACAACGATCTTATGATTTATAAATCTTCACAGTTAAATAAATCTGTATGCAAAGATCTATATAAAATGATTCAATTAACGAATAAGAGAAATATGTGATTCATTAACTGAAACAAAGTGATTGTTGTACTTTTAAATAATGAAATAAATCTGATATGGATAGCACATTAATCAAACCACATCATCCTGCAATAGATTATGATAGCTAAAGTAGTCTATAATCAACTGCAAATTGATATGCAAAAACTTGAAACAAAAGATTGATATATTGAAAGCGAAAGTTGTTACAAGACATCAACTCTCGTCTCAGTTTGTATCAGAAATCCATAGCCTGGTTCTCCCACAAGTGAGGATGATCCTTATTACAAAAAATAATAAGTATTTAAAGACCTCTCACAGGGTAAAACATCCCTGTGGAAGTTATCAAAATTGTTTACAGAAAATCTGGGATGATATCCCAAGTTTGACTAAACTAACATCCTAAAACAAAAACTATATCACACAAATATCTCCTAGATTGTCCAGCATGCCAAATGCAATTCGAATGTACCTGAAAGAGGACAAAAATGAACAAGTTAAAAGGATATTTTGTTGATGGAATTGATAAAAATCTAACTCTAAAGACTAGCTACAGAATCTTGCGATTCTGTAGCTGGTCTAAATTAAACACAGAATCGTATTAAAAATCAATTCGAATCTTAAAGAATTAAATTCAAACTATTAAACAAGTATCTAATTGCTGTTTGAAAAACAAATGAATCATTCAAATCGAAATTGTTATACTAATTTAAGATCAAACAAGACTAAGATCAATCAAATGACTACAGAGATGCAAGTACTCTGTTCCATATGTTATCATCAATTCGGTTATACAGAATCATATTGGATAAATGATAGTAGTGAAATCGATTCATAGACCAATTGAAATCAACACCAAAGGTTGCTTCAACTATCCACAAGATCACTTCGAATCCAAACCAAATTAACAGGATCGTTTTCTCAAATTAATCGCACTATATTAAACATAACAAACGATCCATGCTATTAGCGAATTAAATCAAAACTAGTATACAAATGAAATCATAATGGAATTAATCGGTTGATAACATGGACTGTGGGACTCGTCCAATCGTTTTTTATTGCCAATCGGGGACAGACAAAATCGATTGACTTTCAACGAAATCATTACTTGAATTCATTTCAAGACAAACTGTGAACCGAATTTTATCATACGAATTCAACAGAGATGACATATGTCGATCTGATTTTAACAAACTCAGTTTTCAAAATTAAAATCAATAGAGTGGCATCAAGTCTATTTTCGATACGAATCCAACTCATAAAAACAATCGTGCTAACTCAAGATACGCAGCAATCCACTCAAAACAAGAGCGAATCGAACAGTTTGAGTTTGACATAGTCGTTATGAATCAACACAGTTCCATGATTTTGGCAAAGAGATCTTTTACACAGGTTAGATATAATCCAAATCCGAACGAGAATGTTGACAAAACAGAGTCGTTTTTCCAATTTAATAGACTACATCGTAATTATCAAGCCAATTCAATCTTATGAAATCGTTTCAAAAATCAAATCATAAAAACTAAATCAGGGTCGCTGTGATCCAACCACAACGAAATTATATCAAATCAAAACATAGTCGTGTTCTAATTTTAGCATAAAAAACCTCTTGTTCAGGTCAAATACAAACAAAAATCCAAGCGAAAGCAAAAACCATTGATTTCGTTAACTCAAATCAACAGAATTATTCAAAACGAATCAAACTTAGTGAAAACCGATCAATTGCTAAGCTGGGCATGACCAAATCATGTAACCAAATCATCACTTCATTTATTTTTAGCAAAACGAAAACAATGTACAGGATCCACAACATAACTGTTTTTTGATATGGCTATGACAGAGTCATTTCGAACAATGGACAGAGCTATTTGAAAACCAAACTCATTTCAGTATATTAATCCTAGCAATTGATAGAATGAAATTGATATCGAAATGCATACCTGGATAATCAGCAGACAACTTGGTTATAACATTTTGGAATTGACGAAGGCTGTAGCCGATTCGACATTCCTAAATATGATGGAACCAGTGGTTTTCTGCTTCTTGTCATTATCTTGAAGCTTGTCCCTTTGGCTTGTCAACATTGTAACTTGGTTTTCCAACGATTTGATTTTCGACTGTAATAAGGGAACGTCTATATAGTAGCGTTCCAACCACACATTACATTGATCGCATGATGACTGCCCGGGCTTCGAAAATGCAGGTGAGGGTTTGTTTAAAATGCCGAGGGTTTCATTAGGTCGCTTGATCCCATGGTAGCTAGGATTGTTTTTTAAGCAGGGGGGTAAATTAGAAACGAAGTCATAGGGGGGCTCGGAGCACAGACCTTTGGAATAAGGGTACTCACTAGCCAGGAAGCGCTCGATATCAGAGTCAGAATCTTCACTGAGGACTATGGGCTTCTGCTCAGCATTTGGCTTAGGTTTATTCCGTGCCAATCTTGATATGAGTCGAGCATTCTTTTTACCTTTGTCGTCGACAATAGGGTTACCCTTAACCTTCTTGATCACAGGCTTTTTTACAGCCTCAACCTTGTCTGTTATAATGTCGGGTAGGTCAATATCAGGGCTGACCGAGGGTTTGGGAGAGGGTAGAAGGGCATGAAAAGGCACGGGTGGCTCGATCTTAGTCTCACTAACCACAGACTTATCAACTTGGACAGACTCTGAATCAACAAAAGCATTCCGAGAGAGAAAAGCTTGCCAACTATCACCGTGGAGGTTTAAATGATGAACGACGATGAGTCTGATCAGGCCATGGTGAAACAAGCTACTATCGGCCTTCTCTCGTTTAAACCTCTTAGCCATTTTATAAAGACTATGCTGGAAATAAAATGGCATATTCAATGGATAACCCATGAAATTCATTAACAGTCGAAGGTGATAAAGAAAAACCAACCCATACCGACCCTCACAGATCACGAATTGTTTAACCACTATCAAAAGATCATGCCACCTTGGTTTAAGCGTGGAAATAGGCATACCTCTGTCACGGGATGTGACCTTCCGTGAGACGAACAATAACGGCCATGGCACCTCCTCAACTTTAGATTTTTTGAACCAACGTTGGCCCGTGGCTGCTAACCTTGTGGCAGAACTGATGAACTCTTCATTGATTTCAAGCTGAATTTCACCTATTTTGGCCCTACACCCATCAAAAGTCAGGGCGAACTGTTGTGCAACAAATAGATTAAAACCCTCAAACCTCTGTACAAACGTGAGCCAACCATTATCTTGTAAATCTTTCTGGGCATTATCGAACAGTAGCAGGGCTTGGCTACCGTTCGGCTCAATTCACACCACCGATGCCATGGAGAAGAGCACACGGTGAGCGATGTGAACGAGCTAGGGTTTGAACGCATCATACACAGGAGCAGAATGCTCACAGGCTTACCCAATGCTAGCAGAGGTGAAACAGGGATAAGGGTAAGCATTAATGACATCGTGCGAAGGTGGTGGAGCTATTTCTGTCCATGCAGAATAGTCATTACCGTGGTACAACCACCGGCGCTTTCAACTATTCAAATCACAACGCATATGTGTTACAACTACGCCACTTCAATCAATCAATCGAAACCTTTGGTAAGTGGATAAACCATTCGCACAATCAAAAGTTATGTCATAGTTTTAAAACCAAACACACAAATCAAAACCAATACCAAGTGTTGTATGAAACGGTTCACACCAAGGGTTTAAACCATAACACCAATGCTTTTTTCATATAATCAATGTGCCAAGTGAATTGATCAAATAACATGTAGATCCAATTACCAATGCATCACAACTCGATCACTCATGAAACGAAATTACATAATCAATCAAAGAATGTCAAATGAGTACAGATCAAAAGGGTTTTGCCAACTGCATAATGATAAGTAAAATATAAACGCAATGGGCATATCGACAAGAATGATAATGACAATTCAGTGAAGATTTTAATGCGACTTCGAAAGACCAATTTTTCACGCTTACAGTCGTGAAAACAAGAACGAAGGTAAGTGTGCAAATAGTGCAAAGAATAAAAGTGTCGTTTTATTTTAGAATTGCGACGAAAAATTGAGGTTTTCAAAACATTGGTGTAGGCAGCTTATAAGACAGTAAAAAAAATGTGAATTGGCTGCCAACAGAGTACAAATCCATTAAAATCAACCACGCGCTAATAAAATATACTAGACATTTTTTGGTTTTTAGCACACCAACAGTAGAACAGGATTAGGGTCTTTGGACTAGGAAAAGTGAGTAAATCGTTTAAGACTACTAAACATACTGTAGAACACTAAAGAATGAACAAATCCAATTTTTGTATAAGGATAGTTGGGAAACCCCTCTAACACAAGGGCTAAACACAAGGCCATGTGCGGAAAAGTAGCGGAGATTGCCCCTCTAAAGCTTGACCAATCGTAGTGGAAAGAGCATATATTGGGGGTTTTTCTTGAGAAACCATTGTTTTCATTTGGTCTCGGTGCTTTGTGAATCCCGAATCCATTCGGGGTCCTCAAGAGTATTACCGGTCCACTTTTCTTCACTTCTCTTGAATAATTTTGAACTTTGATATCCTTCCCATACATTCGATCCCCACTGTCGACAATACCTGCCCAGAGGCTAACTGTGAGTTGGTAACCTTAGTGGCCTTTCCTAGGTATCTACAGAGGTGATTATGGGGAGATTCCCACATTACCTGGGGTAGACGTCATATCATACTTTCAGTACCCTTGGAGTTTGATCCCACGAAAGTGAGGGTTGCTTGCACCGAGAAGGGTTGTTACATGGAGGTCTGGGTAATTGCTTCTCATTTCTTTGCTGGTGGATTGTTAGGATATTTAGACACTTAGGAATTAGTTAAGAACTACTTGGTCTAATGTGTCATTAGGTAAAAGTGTGTTTATTCGTGTGTTTCTTTAGTGCGCATTAATATGAATTTGTAGTTAGGAAATCCGACGGTCACGATATGTTCCCGACATAGTGATCTGACGGTTCATATTCTCCTCGATATTAATGACCATTGATATGTGGCTTAACACCCGATTGTTCCATGATCTCTATTTAAAGAGCATGGCGGGTCATTTGTTGATGATCGATTGTGAGAAACTCTCTTGTAAAATATCTCTGTAATCTTTTTCTTTTGCATTAATAAATTGCTCCAAGTGGTCGCATTGGTTGGGGCCGTGGATGTTTCCCCGTAGGGGTTTTACCATGTCAAAACATCGGTGTGTTGATATTTGATCTGGTTATGTGAGTGGTTACTGAAGGTGTTCATCCTCTTTTGGAATAAATGTGTTGTCGAACATGGTATCAGAGCCTATTTGAAGACCCGCTCCTGTTGTAGATTGAGATCGTCAAGCCGAGTTGTCTCATCTCCATTTTCTATCATTTTCATACATTTATAGGCTGAAAGGACTATTCCATTGCATTCAGAGCACTCGTTTCAATGAATTCGTTTCACTCAAAAAGGTTTCCATTTTCCCAAGATACGACCATTTCAGTCAAATCCGGAGGTATAAAGCCTGCATACGCATTTTTTAAATTTTTGCAAAGTATTATTTTGGTTTTATTTCGGTTTATATTATTTGTTTATGGGTTTCTACTCTTTTAGATCTTCATATTTTCTTTTCCCTGCGCCCTATGCGATCTCAGAAAATCAGAAACATATAGGAAAAGGTGCATCTTCCGGGTAAGCTACCCGAGATCTAACCCTTGTTGTCATCGAGAAGTGAAATTTTTTTCTTGTGTGAAAAAAAAAATATTAGCACGTTCTCCAAGGCTGTCTTCAACAACAACAACAATCATCTTGCTAAACAATACAATATTTTTTTCTAGACCATTTGGTTAAAAGTTGTCTTATTGTGTAAGAGGTCTTGAGTTCAAGTCTCTCTTTTGTTAATTTTTTTTTGAAAAAGTTCATGCTAAAATTGTAAAGTATGTTTCACTTCAAGTATAAAAGTGAATCACTATTACGTAGCTTTAATATTTTATTTTAGAGTTATTTATTTTGCATGCAGCTTTTCTTTTATAAAGTAACTTCTTTGTAAAATTGATCCCCACTTCTCTTTATAAAAGTGGGTCACTTCATAAAGCAACTTACACTACCACATGGTCCTTTGGTTACCGTTTATGTTTTTTTTTTAAAGGGCATAACTCTCGCATCCGAAGTCCGTTTTCAGTGCCATTTTTTTTTAAACTGCCTAATTTTTCGAGCTCTTTCCATCCAGATCATCAGTTTCGGTTTTTAAATCCATATTATCTGCATATTTAATATGGCTTCTACAAGTAATCTCTTTCTTACCAACACCAACTACTTCCAATGGAAATCCCATATGGAGGATTTATTAAGAAGTAAAGGCTTGTACCAGATTACCTTGGGAAAGGAAACAACACCCATTGATGTTGATAAGAAAGTCAAATGGGATAATAGGAATGAAGAAGCACGTGTATTAATTGGAATGTCCATCTCTCCTGATTTAAGGTTCCACCTTCAATCAATTGATCAACACAAAGAATCTTGGGACAAGATTGAATCTGTGTTTGGTAAACACAATATTATTCGAGCAAAACATTTAGAAAATCAAATACTGACTTTAAGTCCAAGTGATTTTTCTTGCATTAAAGACTATCTATCTAAGTTTAAAACACTCAAGACTTTATGTGAAGAATGTAAGATAAAGATAAAAAAAGATTGTTGCATCTATCTTATTCTTTCTAAGCTAGGTAGTCCATATTCTGTGTTTGTATCTACCTTCTATGCCATGCAACGGACTCTAGGGACAGCTTATAAAAAACCCAGTCTTGAGAACTTTTGCGATGCTTTGATTAGAGAGCAAGATAAGCTTGTACAACTTGGAGTGATCAACACTACATGTACCTCTATCAAAGCATTAGTCGTCCATCAGAAAGATAAACCCAAGAATCCTAAGAAGCAACATCCTCACCACAACAACAAGCAATATAAGGGTCCCAAACCCACTCAAACAGCTTACCCTCTCCTAATGGTGACAAAGGAGAAAAATATTAAAGTAATAAGATTGACATACATTGCAACTTTTGTGATAAAGATGGTCATGATGAGTCCAAATGTTTCAAGAAGATGGAAGCTTTAGAAGCAGCGATGAAGAAGCACAACATCAGTATTGATTCTACTTCTTCTTCTTCTTCTCATGGACATGCACTTTCTGCTTCTGGTTTCTCCTTCAATACAACTTCTACTTCTTCTTTTGATGAGTGGCTTATTGATTCTGGAGCATCTTATCATATGGCTAAGGATAAAGACATATTTTCTGCTCTAAATGAATGTAGCACCAAGAAAATATTTGTTGGTGATGATAAATCTCTTAGTGTTGAAGTATCTGGAACAGTTCAAGTAGAAAACGGTCATTTCAATGATGTATTATGTGTTCCAAGTCTTTCGTGTAACTTTCTATCAGTATATCAAATCACTCATTCAGATGAAGGTAAAAGCGTAGAGTTTTCACCTCACCAAGTTGTAATCAAGGATATAAAATATCCTAAGCATGTTCTTGCAACTGGAATTGTTGATGATATTACCATATTGTACAAGTTTGATCACTTTGGGTCGTCATCTTTTTCATCAGTTTTTGTTGCTCATAGCGATGACTTGAGCAACCTTTGGCATGAGCGGTTTGGTAATCTAAACTATCGCTCATTGCAACAACTATGTAATCAACAGATGGTGACTGGTCTTCCTCTTGTTTCATATTGATGTTGTTTGTGTCGGTTGTGTTCTTGACAAACATCATCGGAACAATTTTGACAAACGTGCCTCTTGGCACGCCCCCAGCACTTTGCATCTTGTTCACGGTGATTTGTGTGGTCCACTTTCTTCTCCTTATTTTTTTGGGTGCAAGTATTTCTTAACTTTCATTGATGAGTTTTCCAGACGTACTTGGGTTTACTCCTTAAAAATTAAGAGCGAATTTTTTGGCCTACAAGGCCGTTGTAGAAATGCAATCTGGACATCACATTCAAAAGTTAAGAACAGATAATGGAGGCGAATATGTGAACAATAATTTTACAAGTTACTGCACTACACAGGGCATCCAAATGCAACACATTGTTCCATAGACACCACAACAAAATGGTGTTGCTGAAAGAAAGAACTGCACATTAAAAGAAATGGCTAATTATATGATCTAATCTAAGGGATTAAGTCTAAAGTATTGGGCAGAAGCAATCAATTGTGCAAATTACATAGTAAATCGCACTCCCACAAATTCTCTTAAAAATATAACATCAGAAGAAGCTTGGACTAAAACTAAACCAGATGTAAGTCACTTCCGTGTATTTGGCAGTATAGCATGGGCTCACATTCCTGATGAGAAAAGGAAAGCATTGCATCCTAAAAGTGAGAACTGTATATTTGTTGGTTATTCTGAAGATGTCAAAGGTTATAGACTTCTTCAACCACAATGTAATGAAATTATTATTAGAAGAGATGTTAAATTTGATGAAAATATCTTGGCCTACGAGCCTAATTTGACAATTGTGCCTTCTTCAGCATGCAAGCCATCTTCGGCGTTTGTGCCTTCTTCGACCTGCGATCCATCTTCGACATTTGTGCCTTCTTCTGTTCCTATTATGGTTTCTTCTTCAGATGATGATAGTGAGGATGAAAATCCACCTCCGTCTGCTCACCTTCCTCCATATGAGTCCTTTGAACCTAAACAAGCACCAGCTCCACAACTTCCTAGATGGGTTCGTTCAACACGAGAAGAAGTTGGTCATGTTGTCGATGAACATTCAGATCAGCTTCAAACACATTCATAGTTCCAACTAGACTCTTCTCTTTTGACTCAAGTTTCAAAGACTCGTGATCCAGAGACATTTGCAGAAGATTCAGGTCATCCAGATTAGGATACAACAATGAATGAAGAGTATCATTCTTTAATGGCCAACAATACTTGGGATCTTGTACCTCTTCCAAAAGGAAGAAAACTTGTCAGATGTAAATGGGTCTACAGAACTAAGTATGCATCAGATGGAAGTGTTGAAAGACACAAAGCTCGGTTAGTTTCCAAAGGATTTTCCCAAGTTGAAGGAATTGACTATAATGAAACCTTTGCCCCTGTAGCCAAAATGAATTCCATATACCTTGTTCTTTCCCTTGTTGCCTCACATAAATGGGAGGTCCATCAAATGGATGTTAAATCTGCATTCTTGCACATTGATTTGAAAGAAGAAATCTACATGGAACAACCTCCTAGCTATGTCCATAATGACTCTAGCCTTGTTTGTCGCCTTAAGAAATCTCTTTATGGTCTTAAGCAAGCTCCCCAAGCTTGGTATGCCAAAATGGACAACTTTCTTATTAACACCAGATTCTCTAGATGTCATTATGTTCCTAATGTCTATACCAAGAACGTAGGAAGCCATCTCATAATCCTTATCCTTTATGTTGATGACCTTATCCTTACCGGTAGAGACTCAAAACTTTTAAACCATGTGAAAACCAACCTTAAGAAGAAATTTAAAATAACATACTTAGGTTTTTTGCACTATTTCCTTAGCCTCCAAGTTTTGCAAACCCATGAAGGAATTTTTCTTTCTCGGTCTAAGTATTCTTGTGACCTTCTTTGTCACTTTCACAT
>JASDQU010816804.1:30003-51523 GCA_032191745.1 Picea mariana
AGTATGCATTAGTATGAATTTGTAGTTAGGAAATATGATGGTCACGATATGTTCCCGACATAGAGTAATCTGACGGTTCATATTCTCCTCGATCTTAATGGCCATTGATCCATGGCTTAACACCCTATTGGTCTGTGATCTCTATTTAAAGAGCATGGAGGGTCAATTGTCGATGATCGATTGTGAGAAACTCTCTTGTAAAATCTCTTTGTAATATTTTTCTTTTGCATTAATAAACTGCTCCAAGTGGTCGCGTTGGTTGGGGCCGTGGATGTTTCCTTGTAGGGGTTTTACCACTTCAAAGCATCGGTGTTTATCTTTGATCTACTTATGTGAGTGTTTACTGAAGGTGTTCATCCTCTGCTAGAATACCTGTGTTGTCGAACATCCCATATGTTTGGTCCCCACTGTCAACAGTACCCGCCCGGAGGCTAACTGTGAGTTGGTAACCTTAGTGGCCTTTCCTAGGTATCTACAGAGGTGACTGTGGGGGGATTCCCATGGTACCTGGGATAGACGTCATATCATACTTTCAGTACCCTTGGAGGTTGATCCCATGAAAGCGAGGGTTTCTTACACCGAGAAGGGATGTTACGTGGAGGTTCAATTAACTGCTTCTCATTTCTTCGTTGGCGGCTTGATATCCCGTCTTCGGAAGATCCTTTATCTATTGTTTGTTTGGTTGGTTGCCTATAGATTTTTGTTAGGAGGTTTGTTTCTCTTATAGTTCGTAGTTGGCCTTAGGAATATCTCACAACATGCAAGGTCTAGATCCTGAAATTTACGAACATCAAAACTATCCTTCCAATGAAGGAGTTATTAACAAGGAAATGCATTCTGAAGTTGGGAGTGTAGCTGTCGAAAGTGACCATCATGAAGAATAACCCGTTACAGCCTTTGTAGAAGAAATTGTCCTCCATGTAAATCCTCCTATCACTAATCCACATGGCCCATTACTTGTTGAAATGTCGTCATCGACATTTCTTGATGTTGATGCTTCTTACAATTTACCATCTGGTTCAGCCACTAGGTGATATTTTGGCACGAATCAACCGATTTTTGGTTTTCCTAAAGAACTTGGGAATATATCTTTATCCACAACTCTTGTATTTGATACTATTGGTGCTTCTTCTTTACTGGGAACATCGATGACCCAGGTAACCCCGACACAACCACTCATGAATACATCTCCCTTCGCACATGGGTCAGGTAATATTCTTGCTTCACTATTTCCACACATGCACACACCAAGTGCTCTACTTGGTCGTCCCATCGGTTAGATGGTCGACAATCATGTCATTCACAAAACCATGGTTACACAAGCTACTCAGCCTCCATCTCAAACCTTACAGATGAGTACACCCTACGTTGGAGGTCAATATTCAATGGGAGGCCAACCTTCAGCTGGAGAGCAACCTTTAGTTGCAGGGAAAATTTTTACTAGGGGTAAACCTTCAATCGTGGGGAAAACCCCTATGTGATTGCAACATCAACAATCCTCGGGGCAAGTCACTCCTGCAAGTCCTTCTATTCCTACTGCCATTAGCTTGTATCCTGGATAGCCATATCCAGGAGTTGTTAATCTTTTTTGGGGTCAACCTAATCCGACTGACATTCCTCAGCAATGAAATTTTCCCTATCAATCCGTAAACCCCATGATTCCAACACAACATACCCCTCAAACAAATTATATGTAGGTCCATTGGGCCAACCACAATACATGGGGGGACTATCAGGTCAATCTCATTATGTAGGAGGTTCATTTGTTCAATCACAGTACATGGGTGGACAGCTAGGACAACTACCATACATGGGTGGATAATAAAGACAACCACCTTACATGGGTGGACAACTGAGGTAGTCACCGTACATAGGGGGGCCTTCAGGTCAACCACCATACATGGGATGGCCATCTAGTTTTTCCATATCTCCACAACTTGGATATGGTCCTACTGGTGTTGCCATTTCACATGGTTACCACTAGTATCCACACAATAACCAACGACTTCCAGTTTTTTCTATGTTATATATTCCAAATATGTCACATTTGACAAATGATCCCATTCAACATGCCCCATTTTGGCCCTCCATCCCTGCCAAATTACCATCCTACATCCCAAAATTCGACGGGAAACCTACGGAAGATCCTAACAATCATGTTATGACTTCCCATTTATGGGTTCTTCAAACTCTTTGATGGATGACTCCATTCATATAAGACTTTTTTAGAGAACGCTTACAAGTTCATCAACCAAATGGTATATTTAGTTATCACGTAACTCCTTTGTCGACTTTAACTCTCTTGCCATGACTTTTTTGACGCATTTCTAGTTGCCTATACGGTACGAGACCGGTACAGAGCTTTTGACATCACTCCGACAATCATATTCCACCCACATATCTAACCATATTCATGAATGGAGATGGTGGAGACGGTTGATTAAAGCTCCAATTATGGACCAAATCCTCGCGGATTGGTTTACAAAGTTTCTCTTGCCCCCCATCGCCAGAGATGTTGTTATGGAAGGTGTTGTTACTCAAGAGTAAGCTATCAGTCGTGCTCAATATTTGGACTTGGTATATTCCCAATCTGACACACTTTACGATCTGATCCCCCATGTTCCTCATCTATCGAATGATCCGACAAAACCTACTCTGGAACTAGGTTCCATTTCGAACACCAAAACTACTTATGCTCATGCTCTTACCTCCAAGGTGAATGCGATTCAATCCACTTCATATCAACAACCCAGAGGTAAGAAGAAGAACAAGGGTAAACCCAAGAAATCTTATAACCAACATGATACTACAAATACTGTTGATACTCAACCAAATAGGAAATCTAAATTTCCTTGCATGATTTGTACGAAGGACCACTACACGAAATATTGTCCTCATCGAGAGGAGGTTGATAACTTTATGAAAGGTACCTCCCTACCTGTAGTGTTAACTAACCCTTTTCCGATTCAGCAACAACATTTGGTTGCACAAAATTCTACCTCTTTGCAAGGGGGAAACGTGGGTCATTCCTATCATGGGGATGCTTCCTCAAGCGTCGCTTGGGTCTTTATGTGTAAGGAGGCAGTTAATTTAATGACCCAAGCAAAGACTAATGACACTCTTCCAGGTAATTATGCCAATGGAAAGGTTATCGATCAACCCTCCACATCCATTCCTTCTCCATCTTCCACCCCTCTTCAGATTGAAAAGCCAATTTTAGACGCAGTGTTGTGCCTGCCCAAGGGCACAATTCGAAAAATGACCTTTAATACAAGTGTTTGCACCGCCCAAAACTACAATATTGTTGAATAGTTGGTGCAAGCACCTTGTGCTATGTCAACCCTCAAAGTTCTACAGAACTGTTCAACGTAGAACCCTATTGCCAACCATTGGAGCTATGGATCTAGAGGAATCAAATATGATTACGTTTAATATGGATTATTTTAAGGAGAGGCTCTCACACCACATAGTATTCCAAATTCAAATTTTCGTTGTTTTGGATGAAGGATCCTCCACCTTTGTCATGTCTTTGTCTTGCTAGAGATCCAGTGGTTCTCCTAAACTTAACTAGTCTCCTACCACCCTTAAAGTGTTTGATGGACATGGTTTCCAACCTCACGGACTCTTCAAGTCTTTCATTGTGACATTGAAGGGTAAAATTTTTTTGGTTGATATCGAAGTGATTGATGCGCCCTTAGATTACAATTTGTTACTTGGTCGTAGTTGGTTCTATGCGATGATTGTCGTCTCATCTTCAATATTTAATATTTTACAATTTCCCCATCAAGGTAAAATTGTCATTGTTGGCCAACTTGACTATTGCACTCCAGATCTCCACAATTCCCCATCGAATAATGTCCCTTTTTTTAGACAATGTAGTATTGAATATGAGAGTGTAGGAGTAAGTCTCCTTAAGGATTCCTCACTCATGGAGATTTCTCCTTTTCCTTCTCCTGACACCCCACATGTTGCCATGTTAAATATGATTTCGAATCAAGTGCAACAATCCCTAGAATCACTCGATCCTTTGGTAGTACTTGGCCTTTACAATCATAGTTCTTTTATTGTGTCAAGCTCATTAAAAAATGAATCATACGCTTAGGAGCATAGTTCATTGTCTCTATAAATCTCGTTAAAAAATGAAACAAACCCCCCTCCATTTGAATCGAGTCTCACTTTGGATCAAATACTTGACCCTTCTTTTCCTCCGCCTAGTGAAAATATTCATATTAGTAGCCAGATGTCTAAACAAGGAAAGAAGAAGAGTCGACAGAGAAAATGATGCTTGGGGGGCAAGTCTCTAGCCTCTGGACATCATGTTGGAGTGAAGCTAGTAGCTTCTACCATGCATGCTAGGGGAAAAATACCTCTAGAGACACACGTTGCTAGGATTGATCCTCGCTTGGGGGTCATTCCCATCGTAATGTAGTAGTCTTTTCTAGATCGAGCTTAGTCTTTGTTCTTTCTCGTGCTCATTAATAAATGAGAATAGGTTATCGAGTATACTTTTATCTCTTTTTCAGACTCGTAAAAACTATATGAAAAAGGAACTCTTTGGAGTTTCCTTTGAGCTCTTTTTAGACTCCCTAAACATGAAAATATTGTCGAGTGATCTTTCTTCCTTTCACACTCATTAAAAGGTTTGAAAGGGCGTATTTCGAGTGGTAGTTTATCTCTTTTTTGGCCTCGCGAGACTAATTACGAAAAAATGAATACTCTAGTTAAGCATGACTAGAAGAGTTATACCTTGTATTTTTTTACACTTTCTTCGGGCTTGGGAGACTAAATTTACAAAAAGGTCACCCATGGAGTCATATTTAAGTTCTTTTCAAACTCTCTAAACATGAAAAACCGTCGAGTTTACCTTCTTTGGGCTTGTAAAATTATGCATTGAAGGACCTATATGGGACCAAACTCCAGGACCCATACGGGACCAAACCCCTCCTTCTTCAAGTTCGTTAAACATATGTCGAGGGAATCATTGAAGATGAGCTATACTGAGCATTTATTATCCTCCTCAAGCTCATTAAAAAACAAAGAGGTACTCACCAATTATGGTGGGGGGGGAATTAAAAGAAGCGGGTCAAGTTTTTGGAATCCATTATGGCAGCTATTGTTGTCGCCCTTTACCACGACCCTTGTTTGCGTCTCATCTTACAATTGGGTAATATGCATGTCTCTGAGTCATACCAATTCCATGTGTCATTATACTTTTCATTCCAGTTGAAGAGTGCTCTTATTTTCGTCACATTATGTTCTTGGTACTCATTGAGTCAATGCTGCCAAGTCATTATTCATGCCTCACAATGCTCAAGGGAAGTTTATTCCAAACCAACCATATGTAGTATTACCATTTTCCATTCATGTGTCAGTCCATACTCATTTAATCCACCATCTTACATCACTTTCTTGTGTATGTTTCGTGTCGATGATGAGGGATACATCATGGCCCTCCTTCGATGAGTCTATTCTTGTCGACTTCAACACATTATCCAGGAATTAGACTTAGAAACCAGTAAGTACCTTGGGACCTGTATGCCTCAAGGACATGCCTCCTCACTTTCGACAATAGGTTTACACCATTGGCTTCCAATCTAATGATTCCACGAATGTTCGACCTCAAATCATTTATTCACATTTGTTGGAATGTACTAAAGGTACCTTGGGAATCATTGTAATCATTGGTGATTTCCCTCGCACTTGTTAACGATATATCTCAACGACTGGTAATCAAGTGGTTTCTACCATGTTTGAAATCAAGTCATCTATTCGCATGGATAGAATTGTACTGTCTCGGGATAGGGACGAAGACCCTGGGTTGGGCGCTCACTCAGTTATGTGATTTTCCCAGGCTGCAATGGAGATCATTTGAGCATGTAAAAGATTCTAGTATCATCTCCATGCTGGCAATATTGTTGATAAATATATTGCACAAAGATCCACATTATATTGATCTGTGGCTATGTTTTTTCTTCTCATAGCTCCACCATGTAATTTTTATGGTTGCGATCAGTTCATGTCATGGAGGTATGGGTCCACATTGTATCTCTAGTGGCCATATCCTTAGTCAATATTCTCATGGATACACAATGTATTGGTTGGCGGACATGCTTTGATTTAACTCATATTTTGGGCATAGGTATGCATGCCTCGGGAATGAAAACATATATTTATATTGTTTGATGGTTGTTTGCAGCTTCTGCTAGGTTCTCCTACTCCATCACCCTTGCATTGTGTTGGGGTCCTATAATTATAGGCGAATCGATTCTTCGACTGTTGATTTGGCATTTTCCCTCGTGATGACGAAGTCTGGCTCGGTTGATCCCATTTCCTCCCTCCATCCATTTCGCCCTATCCTCCATCATTCTGTTGCATCTTTCATCCTCCGCTGCGCCTTCACTCCCTTGTCTTTTTAACCCATTGAATACGCCTCACCCGCCTTCTATCCCTGAATAAATGGACTTAGGATAAAAACATTAAGTTAATAATCCCAGTTAGTTAAATTAAATAAATAATGTTAGYATAGTTAGTATAGGTTAAACTAATAAATAAATAACTATTTAATAATTAATTAATCATTAATTAATTATTAATTAATTAATTATTAACTAAGTTAAAACCTAGGTTAGTAATTARGATTAGTTAAATATTAAAAAACAAAACATAAACAATAAAACATTAATAAAACAATAAAAACCTATATTAAAAATATAAAAACAAATCATAAAAAATTAAAAAGTCAAATTAAAAACATGTAATAATTTAAAAAACAAATAATAAAAAGCAAAACATAATATAAAACATAAAATATAAAACATATAAATTAAAACATGAAAAAACATAAAAAAACACAAAAATATTAAATATTAAAAACATAAAAAATAAAACTAAACTAACCTACGTATCCTAAGTCCTACCCCCTCACTCACCTCACGTCACATTCCACTCCCCATCCCTCTTACATCACCTTCCACTCCCCATCCCTCTTACATCACCCTCCACTCACCACCCCTCACACCTCACCTCTACGTCACCCTCCACTCACCTTACCACCCAAAATACCCATGCGATTTCATACCCCCGTACCCTCCATCATATACCAAACAATAAATCAACGGATAATATAAATTCCGGACCCCCCCTCACCTTCCGGAATTTAACGAGAGGGGGGGGTCCAGAATTGAAATAACCCTCGTGCCCATCTGAACGGCCCAAGGACGGCCACCTAGATCAACGGTCCATATTTAATTTCGGACCCCCCCTTCCATTCTACAATTAACGAGGGGGGGGGGGGAGGTCCGGAATACCGCTTACCACACAAAAAACCACTTTCCTAAAAAAATTACCATTTTTTCCTGTTTTACCATGTCCTCTTCCAGATCGATTTTTGGGCAAACGGAGACGGATTTTAAAAATATGAGAGAGGTTTTTTCTTAGCACGGGCTGAGGAACAAAAACCTCTTTCATTTTTTGTAACGGAGCTACGAGCAGAGAGAATCGAAGACATCATAGAGGCCTATTTTTCCAGATTTTCAATTTTCCATTTCAGTCCCGATCTTGCAGGAGCTGTTACGGCCAGCTGGGAACGAATTTGGCGAAACCGGAGGACATTTTTGTCCAGAACATGCCCATCTAAAATAACCTCTTTCATTTTTCACCCAGGTGTCATCATTTAAGAGAAAATCACGTCTGATCGGACCCCTTTTTTCGCAGACAACCAGTCCGTCTTTCATGGCAGAAAGCTCCAAATTTTGTGGGAGTGGTGGCTATTTTTGGCCGAGGCAGTTAAACCAACTTCTGAAACTTATTGGGATGATCTAGATTATTTATTCAGGTGATTTTAATGTAAAAGGGTTCGACCTGTGAGGTTCCTGGACTGGACTGTGGGTTATGTATGACCAGAAGACCTTTTTCTTCTCTGTAATTTTGAGATGAGCAATCAGCAATGAACATGTTTTCTTTTACAGGATTCCTGTGTGGTGATATTGGTGGTGTTTTTCTCTGTTTAATGTTTTCCCTATGATCATTATGCTTGTTTTCAGTTCTTATTATCATAAGGAAAGTAATAGAAGCAGAATTTATCAGCAGATACTCTGCCTCTGAGCTTTTGATGATCTTTATGTTTTCTGCTAAAGCTTAGTTCAGGAATTCTTAGCTGCTTCTGTGCCTGGATTTTATCTCCCCTATTTCTTCCTCAAATCAATACCATTAAAACTAAATTCGATCCAATATTGCTGCTACCTTGCCCTGTGAAAGAACTTTGTCCAAATCTGAGAGTGAATCACCTTGTTTAAAGCGCAGACCCCATTTGCCCAATGGCCCTCCTTGTTGTTCCAAAACAATCATTTAAAACCCCCAACCCATGTTCTTCATAACTAGCCTAATACTTCTTCAAACAAAGCTATATCAAACAGAGATATCCCTCTCTGAGTCTTGGAGGGCTAGATCCAAGACTCGAAGTGGTTCTGATGTTGCCTCTGTGACTGCCTCACAACCTTGGGCAAATTACAGAGTGCTAACACATTGATTTTTGTAAAGTGTTTCGGCCATCAGTTTCTCTTCTGACCGCACACTTTAGGGGGAATCTGTTACACATCAAAATGCCACACTTAAGTGTCGCAAAGTGTTGTATGCACCTTGTTAAGTGTCGCATGCAATTTTTCAAGTGTCGTGTGCACCTTACTAAGTGTCACGTGTAATTTTCCAAGTGTCACAACTTTTTGACACCATGAAAAACATTTTTCATGATCCCTAAGTCATGTTGGAGGAAGAAACCCATCATTTCAAGGTCATAAACATGCTTTTTACTTGAAAATTCAACCATTTTTTAGGCATTTATGAAGGGTGGCACCCCCCTATCCATGTATAGGGAGCATTGATTCTCCTCTTTCCATGTTAAGGGAGTGCCATTTGCGCCATGTCTCTAACTTAGGGGGAGCGCCACTTTGGTTGGAGGAAAATATGGAGAATCCTAGCTTTTTTCCTAAGGGACATATATGAAGAGATGAGGTTGGTTTTGATTGAATCCTATTCTATGGCTATATATTATGATCAAATCCCAACTCATAGAGCCATATCCTCAACCCCTTCCCTAAATATCCCATGGTGGTAGAGCCTCCCAATCCTATAAATTGAAGGCATTTCCAAGGTAAAAAGGAGGAAGATTTCAGGTGTCAAACCTTTGATCATGAGAGAGGGAAATCTATTGAAGCATCAACATTTTGATCTCAAGACTTTCATGCAAGGGCTGGATGAGGAGAGCTTGGAGAATATTGTGGTGACATCAACTTGATTTGTAAGTGCCTTCTTTTGGTTTTCCATTTAATATTAACTTGGCATATCCCTTTCATTATGTTGCCCATTGTAATGTATATGCTTAAGTCAAATCAGGTATAGATAGATCTAGTTTTTATATAATGAAATATAGTAGAAGTAGGAATGTTTTTCGTTGTTTTGTAGGTCTCTTTGATCGCTAAAGGAATTGGAGCAGTGAGGAAAAAGGACAGAGCAGTGAGGATAAACTTCGGGAAATAGGTAAGCCTCCCCCCCTTCTATCTATAGGTTAATGAACTAGATCTATAAGAAAAGTAGCAACCATTTGTTTACTTATGTCTTTGGACCAAAGAAGGGGTATTGGTCCAAAGGGGAGCTTAACCTGTCCGCAGGGTAATATTTCTCATAACACCTACCCTAACCTCCATACTTTAGGCTACCTAGGAGTTAGTTAATTGTTGTGTATGTCCATCCTCTTTGAATCAGACCCATTGGATAATTATTTAATGTAAAAGGGTTCACTTTATAAGACCCATTAGGTAATCAGTTCTCATTAGTAACAGAACCACAAGTGGTTAGGGTTTTTTCTATTGAAAAGTTATTTAAAGAGATAGGAGACTATGGAATGTGTGTCTTGTGTTGTGTATTTGGATATCTACTTAGTGAAAGGTCGTCCCACATTAAGAGGCAAGTGAAAATTGTTTTCCTTCTTTGCATTATATATATACAAGGGTATTTTTTACATATTTCATCTTATCATCTCTTGTTTCTAGATATTTTACAATTATATTCTATGTATACCTAGTTGTGTTTCAATTTAAGGGTTAAGGAACACTACATGATGACATGCAACTCCTTCCTTGAACTAATCCATGTGATATTGTAGGGCTAAGGGTGGATTTGGGAATCTAATTTGAGTGATTGAATAGTCATTATATTTTGGAACACTTATTTATGTATTTCTACTTTCATTACTAATGATGACTCTTGTGCCTTTCTTTTGTCTAGGTAGAGTGTTTCTCAAACTCTACAACATTGTCAGATTGGAGTTTGTCGAGTTCTTCTTTGATTGTTGCTTGTTTTTTTCATGGTGATGTTGGCCATGCAAGTCACCAAAATAGTTATCGTAATTCTAGAGCTTGTGATTCTGTGTGATATTTTGTGCAAACCTATGTGCATCCCCAAGTGTGTTCACCGCCAAGAGACCTAGTTTAGCATTAATGTACTAGTGTGCATTCTACTCTTGCAATTTATAACATGGTTATGTTCCTCCACTTCGATGTCACATTGAGCCATGAGTGAGTGGAACTCATGTAAATAGTCATCCATTGACCAAACATGACATTGGCATAATTGATACCACTTCATGTACTAATCTTCTTGATACCACACTAGATAGAATTTGTTGTGCATTGCCTTCATAAAGTTTCCCAACATATCGATGGTCTTATCACAGTCTTCACATTATTGGTTTTGTGCTTCCTGCCAAGCTTTGGCAGTGAAGGAAATCTTCATGATCACAAGCTTGTTCTCATCATCACTTTCATTATCAACTTCAATGCATGTCATGCACTAAACCACTTGTTGATTTCATTGGCATTGATCTCCTAGTGAAATAAAGGAATATTATGGTCAATATTCACCTTTTATGCATATCTTCCACCAAACAAGCTTGAGACATGCTAAGTTGATGTTCTAGGCACAATCTAAGACATAATCATTCAAAACAATTGTGCTAATTGGTAGTATATTTCCTTGCATCATTTTTTAAGCACTTCATCAATCATGGACTCCACAGTGCCTGCATTAGGGCTAATAGAGTCAATGGTGTTAGTGTTACCCATCATTTCTATTCATGTTGAGTGTGCCAAAAAAATAGCATGGGGAATTGGATCAACCCCGTGCTTCTAGTACTCAAATCAATGTATATGGGTATTCAACTTCACTCTGAACTATCAAAGCTATAAGAAGTCCTTGTAATGAAAAATGAAGCTATGGAAAAGAGCATTTGATACTTATACCAATGATAAGACTATGAGTTGAATCAATACCCGCAACTATGCACTAGCCATAAATATGCAAGGATACTTTTCAGTGAATGTGACTTGGGTCATGTTAAAACCAAGAACCAAACTTGATATAGTGGACTAGCCTAATTGGGAGACTAGTGTGGATATATTTTAAGTATTTTTTTGCAAAAGCTTTATGCAATTCAATCAAGGATTAAACTAGTGCACTATTGTAATTAGCCTCAACCATATATACATTAACACTTATATATGTGTTTATGATATCAACAACAAACCAGTAAATACTTAAACAATCATGCAATGAAATTCAAAATAGAGACACAAAGGACTACTTAAATGCACAATCTACTCTTGCTACAAATTGATACAAAAATAGTAGAGATTGAAGCATTGTAAGGAAACACTATGCCTCGAGTCATAAAAGGAAACCATTGTGGAGTAGATCTCACAAGGTTGCAAAGAATGCAGAATGACTCTATGAACTCTCTAACCATTTTACAAGTACAATGATACATATTTATACAAGATTGAGTGATTAGATAATCAATTAAGGTGGCAACTAACGATCAATCTTGTGCATAATAAATGAGGATGATTGTTACCTTGTTCCCTAGAATTGGATCAACTCGGGTATGCATTAACTTAGACAAAATTGTTTTTTTTGCATCTTTATAATTGATCTAATCAATTTTGATCACCCAATTGGTAAATGACACTAATCCTCTAAGTTGTGTTGTGTTGCTAACATGGAACACTAAGTTGTCATTGAGCTTGTCTACCAAGTTGTCCACTATATGGTTATTGAGCCAACAATTAGATTGAATAATGACACTAAAAGATTGACGAGATAGAGACAAAGAGTAGACATCAATCACACACAAAAGATTCACATAAAAAGGTACCCAACAAGACTTGAGGTCTTAACATGATGATGTTTTAACATGTTGAACTCTCCACAAGATCAATGGTGAACTAAAATTAGCATGCAAGGGCATGGATTAAATTTAAATGAAGATAAAAGAGAGAAAATTGATAAAGTTTGTACGTCTAATCAAACAAAGCAATATCCATTTTACATATTTAATAGTTGAAAAGCGTGTGGATTTTTCTTTTCAAAGTAGAAATGAGAAACTTAGAACATAAAGTTGGAATGTACAACTTTTAACAATGGAAACAATTGGCTCTTCAAATGGAAAGGTATTGTAAAGTAGGTAGCCATGGAAAATTTGGGGTTATGTGTCTTATGATATAAACCTTTTAAATAACTAACCTTTAAAATTGAAAGGTATTAGAAAGTTGGTAGCCATGGAAAATTTGGGTTATGTTTCATATGATATAAACCTAACCTAATGAGGAAATTATTACTTTAAAATCTAAAATAATATTTTTTTAATTTATGTGTGTACATGCCCATATGTAAATATTTACATGTGTTAGAAGGTGAAAGTCAATTCTATTTAGAACTCATGAGAGAAGTAGTTAATTTCCACTATTTGGATCTCATGGGAAAGAGAGGTGGTCAATTTCATGTCTTTGACTCTGAGGTTAAGGAATGGTAGTTAATTTCCAAGATGGTTATTACTTATATTATGTGTACAAAGGTTATAGTAAATTTTCAACATGTACAATGTCCATTGGATATAATGGGAATCAATTTTCAAATTAATAATTGGTGGGATATTGTACTAAAAAGGTTATGATTACTTTTAAATTAGTTATTATTTGGATGAATCTTGTACTTGAAAATAGAAATTAATTTTTAAACTAGTTACTATTTAAATCTAATTTTTAAAATAAGTTTTATTTTTCATGATAAGTACATTTTTGTTTCTTGTATGTATTGTTATTCAAATTTAACTTATGAAACAAGTTTTATCTTGTTTTGTTATTCAAATTTAACGTTTGATTTCCATAATAACTATTTTTTATTTTTTTTTATCTTGTATGTTTTGTTATTCAAATTTAACTTATAAAACAAGTTTTAATTTTCATGATACTTACATTTTTCATGATAACTATTTTTTGGGATATTGTATTTTTACTAATTTAAATCTAATTTTTGAAACAATTTTTAATTTAGATTATAGTTCCATTTCTGCATCTTGTATTTCATCATAATATTTGATAGTTATTATTTAAATCATGTGTGTAGAGATATAATAGTCAATTTTCACCTGAGTCCACTTGCATTAAACTCAGAGGTTCACTTGTGGCTGAATTAGGCTCTAGGGTTTGCTTAGTCCATATTTTCATCAACTCGGAACCTGTCTATTTGACTAAAATGAGTGGGCCAATCTACTCAATCCGAACTATCTAATGGGAAATCACATTGTCCTGACTGTTATGATCTAGTAAGTAATAGGTTATAGGGTAGTTTCTTGGTGTATTTGAAGCTGTTAGTTATGAAATTTATGTAATATGTCAATAGAGATATTCGTGATTTTGATTACCATCTAAGGAATGTACTTTCAATTTTTTCTCAAAAGGAAGGTATGATTTTTTTCTGGGAAAATTATAATTATAATAATAATAATAGTCAATTTTCACATTAGCTATTATTTGGATCGTATACATGTTAATAATGAATATTTGAGTTAACTATTGTTTAAATATTTATGAGAAAAATATGTTGGGACACTTCTCATCATTTCAAGGATGGTATGGTAAATCAGATTATGCAAAATCTCAAGGCTTTGTCAACATAGGGCTCAAGACCGTTACAACAATATACCTATTAAGAGCTCAACATGTTAATTGTAAAAATTGAATCTAGGTGAAAAGAATAACACTATTTTCTCACAACCACCCAAATTAAACCCTAGTAATCTATTGTTTAGTTCTTACATAAAAAATGATAATCAATTTCCAATCTAATTATTACTTACATCTTATGCCTAAAAGTAGTATCCAATTTTCAAACTACCTATTATTGGGAGCCCATACCTCAATTTCCAAACTAACCGCTAATTAGATATTGATTGTGAGCTATAAATTGTGTAATTGATTGTTTATGCACTTATTAATGTATTTGAATGTTCTCATAATTGGGGTGTACTTTGATTTACATTTTTTGTTATGATTAAGATATTTTAATTTTTACACTTTTATATATGAGATATATGTTCACTATTAGAAAAAGGTTTTGGAGTAAGACTTAAAAGTGTTTTTGACTAGATAAAAGATCATCTTCCTATGACATAAGGAGATAGGTTACTTACCCAAGAGCCAAAGGCATCTGGCAAGAAGGGAAGTCTACCCTCTTGATGAACACTAGCATGTCATTTTAGGTGGCATGATTTTCCTTAAATAGTAGTGATGAATGAGCTCACATTTACCAGCCAGTGATGACTATCCTCACCGCCAATTGACAATTTTAATAAATAAATAAAATGTTCATTTTTAGAATACAAAAATAAAATTTGGTCATTACTAACTTAGAGTATGGGTTAGAAATTCAATTTTAAACTTTTGTTAAAGTTAATGTTATACTAATTTACTTCACTAACTTGATATATATGAGGAATTTGTCCTTACTACTCACAATCGAGTTTTTTATATTCATTTTTGCAATCCCATGTTCGAACAAAGATTACAAATATATGCTTGATGCAACCAAGCTCGGTCATTGACTTGACTACGTTTACAATGTCTATTGATATATGTTAGGCTTCAGAAGTAATTCGTTGTGAACATGAAGACAAGGTGAATTTTCCTTTTTCTCACTTTTTCTTTTGGATATATATCCAATTAGTGGAAGGATCTATTGTTGATGGAGGAGTGATTGACTATGAACACCTTATTACATATGAACTAAAGGGAGACACTAATTATGTTTTGGGGTCTGAATTATTTGAATTATGATATCTCTTTACCCCATTGGAGAGCATTTTTAATCACAACACTCTGCATAGAAGGGAAAGGCACCAAGGCTATATCAATATCGCAACCCTCAAAGGGAGAGTTGGATTAGAGTTGATGTCACTAGTATTAATTGTTCTACATGTTGTTTTGCAACTACCTCTGGAGGTTTCTTCATGTAGGAGCAAGCATGTTTTCCCATCAAGGCACAAAGGATAGTAATGCATGGAAGTGCACAGACAAGATGGCACACACAGAAATGAATGTTGTGTAAGTTTTAGACAAGGGAAGCAAAGAACAGAGGAAGCATAGTGAAAATCAAAGTGATGTGCATGACATAGTTTTAGGTGTAGGACAATACAACATGTAGAAAAAGGGTGTGGTGCATCAAGGTATGTGGGGACACTAAAAAGACGTAGAAGGAAGGGACATGCAAGGAAGTTAGACAAGGGAAGCAAAGAACATAGGAAGCATGACTCAAATCAAAATGATGTGTGTGACAAAGTTTTAGGTGTAGGACAATAGGACACGTAAAATAGGGTGTAGTGCATGAAGGTGCATGGGGACACTAAAAAGACGTAGAAGGAAGGGACATGTACGGAAGTCAAACAATTAGTTACAAAATAGTGACAAAGAACATCGTTGCCACCGATAGGGACACATGTGAAATGTAAGTCAATGGAGTCGTCAATAAATTCATAGATTTCAAAGGAGATCGATCGGGTTGGCCATTGAAAAAATAGATTTTGTAGAAGAACAACATGGATTCAAAGAAGGGAATGGAAAGACAAAGGCAAGTAAGAAGAAGAGAGCTTGTGAAAGGGAGAAAAGGATTAGTGCAATGTTAAAGATAAAGTGCATTGTTGTAGAGGAGAAGACCTAAAGTGTGAGAAAGGCGCAGAGATCAAAAAGAGTTATACTAAAGATAAAGTGCATTGTTGCAGAGGAGAAAACCTAAAGTGTGAGAAAGGCGCAAAGGTTAAAGAGAGCTATGCTAAAGATAAAGTGCATTGTTGTAAAGGAAAAGACCTAAAGTGTGAGAAAGACCCAGAAATCAAAGAAAGCTTTGGATGTAGAGATGCATGCCCTACAAAATAAAATAAAAACATTAATATCTTTATGAGAATGAGAATGAATAGAATTCTTCATATATTTTTTATTACTATGAATGTTTCTCAAATTCTTTATGAGAATGAGTAGAATTCTTCATATATTTTTTATTACTATGAATGTTTCTCAAATTCTGAGAATATTGTAAAAAAATCTATTGTACATCTTTGACACATTTATTCTCCAATGATCACCATCCTTATTTACATGGTCACCTTTCATCTCCAAAATCCTAAGCTATGTCTATCAACTCATGGTGCTTGCTGGAAGCATCATCAATACATATTAGCTGAGCGACTTCCATCGAGATCAACTACGTGTAAGACGTGAGAGTTGATTAATAGGAAGCATAAAAGTGAAATTGGAATTTGTTAAGATTCGACCCTTGAAACCCGGGTCAATGATGACGAGGCGCCACGATTTCAGGGTTTAGATTTCGCATTAGCGGAGGCCAGGGGTTTTTGGAAACATTGATACGACCAAATAAAAACGCGCTGTTAATTTTATTTATATATTAAATTAATCCTTTTGGCGGTGCGCTGTGGGACCCGCCCGCGCCCTCCGCCCGTGGGAGTACGTTGACGGAAGAGTGACGGATCCTCGTGTAGGAAAACACGCGAAAAGGGCAAMATATATTTCAAACTAACAACATGGAACGCATKGGGGACGCGACGGCGCCGCGCTGCCGTCGGAATTTGAGAAATTAACGGCGTCGGACGCGTCGAGGGTGGCCCACCTGCGGTGCGAGTAACGTGCATGACAGATCATGCCACGACTCTGCATCTTCCGTTACGCCGAGGGGCCTCGACGTCGTGTCGGATTCGAGAAGGCCTCTGCGATGTGACAGCCTGGCATTCAACGACGCGGGTTTGAATATTTTATATATAATTATATTTGTTGAAACTGGAGCAGTCTAATCATTAGCAATCTTTCCTTTCTTGCTTGGAATACGCTAATTTAAGAATGAGGTAAAAAAATAAAATTACGATGACAAAGTTCTAATAGGTAGGGAATTTAAAACAAATGCGCCTTTGTAAAAGATTTTATACTATTTATAAAATTGAGAAAATTTTTCACTGGAAAAAAAGGTAGGGAATTTAAATTATGGTAAAAAWTTTACAGAAAAGTTAAAGAATAAAGCTTTACCATGGAYTATAATAAAATTATGTCTATTTTGAAATGTTGGAGGACAAAGTTCCAATCTACATCAAACTTAGATATAGTGTAAATTTACCCATCAACTTTACTAAAAATAAGCTTTGTTTGTTACAAATTTAACTTTATCTATTGAAATTTAGACACGATCATTTACTAAAATTGACAACGTTTCCATGATGCAAAGGAAGATTCTAGGTTTGACATTCTAGAACATAGTTGATAGTAGGTATTTACATGTTTTCTATTTTGGGCATCTACTATGGAAAGACATGTTATTTTTGGATTGGTTTATATAAAAGTCAAAGTTTTTATGATTTTTTTTTAATAATATAGATTGTTCAAAATTAGAGAGTGTTTTATAATTAGATTATTTAAAATTATATACAATTTTTTGAAACAATTTTTTTAATATAAATTTTGGATATAATATAATAATAATTTATTTTTAGATCATGGTCAATTTGTAAGGATAATTTTAAGGATGAAATTTTATATTAAAATGTAGAAATATGGGTTAATTTTACTAGTCCTTAATATACAAAATGTAAAATGTTTGGAGATAGTTTTTTAAGGATTTTGTATAGTTTCTATAACATTTTGGTAATTTTAAGGTGAAATAATTTTATTCTATGGAATTTGGGAGAATCCTTTATAGAAAAAACATGGAAAATTAACCCATTGGTGAAATTTAGCCCCTAAAATCATCTATGCCAAGCTAGACACCAAATTGGTGTATGATTGTTTGTTGGACAAGGGACCCCCTTCACAACAATTTTACTRCTAAAGTCTACKGAGGTATGCATACCCTACCCCTCTCTCAACCTCCAAGGAGGAAACACRTGCTCTTAACCATTAGACCCACTCATGTTGKATAATTACTATTAGGCTCTTAATATTAGTATGATAAAAAATCATTTTTTTTTTTTTATAAAATTGACTTAATTAAAAGTTGTCAATAATTATTAAATAACATTTTTTTAAAGCTAAAAACACTATGATTATCTATCTATTATATACAAAAAAAGAGTCTTATATCCATTCCTTAGTTGGGATCTGCTTATAAAGGAAAATAGATCCTCAACCAGGKATTGTCATCAAAGTTTTGTGTTTCCTTCCTCAAAAGAGMACAAAAAGAGACTATCTGACATAACAGATTATAGCAACTCATAATGACTATTTTTTAACACACAAGGACATAGTCAAACCCATTATCTAGTGCTTAGAGGAGTTGTAGGTTCCTCCTCTRCCACCTCCAACACTAGCTTGATGTTCTCATTCTTGTCCTAGGCCTACTTCGATTGTTGAAGATCATTATCCACCTCGATTGGATTGACAGTCYCCGTTGAACTGGTAGAGCCTTCTCCCTTCTTTCCTTTGCCTTTGTCGTCTGTTGCCTTGGAAACGATGACCCTGACCCCGAATATTGTCYGGCATATTGCTTCAAATTTTYCCTCRAAGATCCTGAGGGTATGATAGATTTCTTGTTGGTCTTCCTTAGCCTTCTCTAGTGCTTGAGTCACCAGAGTTTTAACCAACCAATAAGTCTCAACAATCCTAAAGTAGTGTGTATCTTGAGTCCACAAATATACAAGGTCCTCTAGCCACTCCTCGAACTCCTCCAGAATATGGTCATCTAAAGTTGACTCCTGCTTCGCTATGACTGCTACATCCACTTCCTCCACCTCGTCCTTCTCCTTGGATGAACACTTATTTTCGTATTTCCACTCTGCTCTATATGCTTCTTGCTTCGCGCTAGTCCCTAATACTTGAGCCTGTGAGGAGGAAACATTACTTGCTCCCCCTTTCCCTTTGTTTCTCCTTCCTCTCCCACCCTTTCTGACTCCTCTAGCCATACTGAGAGTCTGGCATAGATGATACGTGAACCTCCTATTCAACCACTCATAAAACCAACACCTCTCACCACCTGGGTGTTGAAAGGAATGTGAAGCCACTTTAGAGGAAACAACCTCCAACTCTCTTCCCTGACCCCCTCTTTCATAAACACAGTGAAATTGGAACCACATAGTAACTCTACAGACCAATCCACCTTCGAGCCCCATGACCCACCAAACTAACTCGACTTCTTCCCACTGCACTCTTCACAGGTTTGCCCGGGTGAGCTCCTTCCTGAGAGGAAAGAGTCGCTACCGGAGCAATGACATTCTCTACCCCATATCTAATTCATGCCCACCAAAGCATCTCCACCATCCTCGTAAACAAATAACACTAGAGCTCTCTCAGTACTAATCATTCTCAGTACATCAGCCTCTCGCCTTCTCAAGGCATGATGCTTCGTCTCCTTCTTCGCACCCCCTTTCATCATTATAGAACCACCACCCATTACACCTTGCATCATCCCATTGTACCTCAACTCCTTAGAGTTCAATAGTGTCATGAATTCATCAACTAGCATGAGGGGTGACGCACCCTCTTTCCCTCAAACTTATGTCACCCACGCCCTCCAAAAGTGACCTCCTATGCTTGATCCTCGACGAGTCATTAGTGCATGTCGAAGTGGTGGCCAAATACAATGTGTGTATCCACAACCCCACTCATCTTCACCCCATCCATGTGATAAATAACACTTTATCCATTAATACTAAAAAAATATTTAAATCTAACACCTTACACTTAATCCTATGATAATCCCTTCACCTTACCAACTTAATACAACCTGAGTGGGCCTAATAGTTAAGAACATGTGTTCCTCTTAAGAGGTCACAAGTTCAAATCCAGAGAAGGGTAGGGTATGTATACCTCCATAAACTTTACCAGTCAAATCGTTGAACAAATTACAAACATTAAATACATTAAACTTATACATTACAAACATTAAATACATTAAACTTATATTTACCATATGATGATGTCACATTAAATTGAATACATTATTAATTTTTTGAAATGTAAACGTAGCACCTTACCAATTGACATATGACCGTCTCTTCCCCTTTAATGTATTATCTATTTTTAATTTAATACATTATTAATCTTTTATTTTAATTTTAAGTGGCCAGATCGTGGCTCAATCTTCTCATCATAAATAAGCTTTCCCACTCCATCATCTAAGATGATACTTGCATGATTTGTAAAGAAATAATCATGCATGAACTTATACATACGTATTTATTTATTTGATTTTTAAAAAAAAATTCATTTGATTTCTTTAAATTTAAATAACAATTTTTTTTTCATAATTTTTAATAAATATAAATGTTTTGTTTTATCATAAAAAATTATATATATTAAATTTATTTAAATTTATACATAGTTTCATCTATTTTTATTAATAAAAAAAAACACAAATATATATCATTAAAAAACTTAAAATATAAAAATAATAATAACACTCTAATTTCATTAACTCTATAATTTAAAATTTAAAATTATTAATTATGATTGATAAGTTTCCCCTCAATCCAAAATCACATAATTTAAAATTTAAAATTATTAATTGATTGATAAGTCTCCCCTCAACCCTCMATGCAAAATCACTTTCAGAGTACACATTGGCTTGCCATGCTTAGAAGCTCGTGTGCCATGATATCCTCTCCCATTGTAATTATTCTACATTGGGTCTAATTATACAAATAATCGGTGCTCAACAAGTTGTCAAGATATGACCTTTGACAAGTGATTGGGTGTTTATTTCAAAATATAACTTTGGATGTTGTTCCTTGTCATTCAACTTTGGATTTTATTCCCTGYCATTATATTTAAAAACATTACCTTGAACCCTCTTTTATTTTAAGTGATTACGTGTGTATTTCATCATATAAAAATATTACCTTGAGCCCCTCTCAAGTGATTATATTCCTTGTCAAAAGGAGTTTATATATATTGGAGGGCCTTTCTAGTCACCCTAATTTTGTTGGGAAATGAATGTATCAAAAACAAAATAATATTTATTTTAATTTAATTATCAATTTATAATGTCACCCTAATTTTGTTGGGAAATGAATGTATCAGTATGGAAATAAAACAAAATAATATTTATTTTAATTTAATTATCAATTTATAATGAAGATAGTTATTATTGATTATTATTCATATTCATCAAAATTAACACGAATTAAATTAAAATATAAATA
>JASDQU010816805.1:6496-17234 GCA_032191745.1 Picea mariana
TTCAAACCCCTCTAAAAAATGAAAATTTTATAGGAGGAAATGACCTACAAGATTTTGAAGATTTGGATGAAGATGTGATGAATTTGGGTGATGACTGTACACAACCTTACTTAACGAAAGAAGATTACGAGAAGTCCTTGAACACTCAACAACCGTCAAATAAAGATGAGGACATAAAAAACACTGATTTTTCTATATGTCAAGAAACAAATGATTCTATAATGGCTGAGGTCCAACCAAGGTATAACTTGAGGTCTAAAAGCAAACCTGTGTTGACTCTTCAACCCAAGAAAATTCTCCCTAGAGGTTAAGTATACGATCCCGCCCTGAAAGAGACCGATACACTTAATAGAAAAATGAAAGGGGAAAACTCGCTAGATCCCAAAGTAAAGGAGGTTGAGATCCAAACAAAGGAAACCAAGACAACTAAAACACATATACTAGTAGTTAAACTCACGGGTGATAAATAAACACAAACAACTAAATTAGAAAAGAAGGAATCCAGGGTTTCAACCAAAGAAATAGACAAAGGTGGTAGAGGGTTCAGCCTCGAAAATGAGATAAATAAGAAAAAAATACCAATTCCTCTAGTGGAATTAGCGAAGAATCCTATATATCAAAAGCAAATGACCAAAGCGATAGGATTTTCAGAACTAGAAAGTCACTTTGACGTGAAAAACCTGGAAGATGATAAGCCCAATATCACTTTTGGTCCACATTTCGAAGGTGCCAGAGACACCGTAGCTCCTTTCTATATCACTCTGAATGTACACGATCAACTGTTGGATAACTGCATGCTAGACTCTGGAGCTTCACATAATGTGATGCCCAAAACTATTATGGATAGAATAGGCCTCGATATCACCAGGCTTGATGGAGATCTCTACTCTTTCGATTCGAGAAGAGTTAAGTGCATGGGGATGATAAAATATTTAGTAGTCACCCTTGCACAGGTTCCAGTCAAAAGCGTCCTGATGGATGTAGTTATTGTTGATATACCCCCAAAGTATGGCTTACTACTATCTAGGTCATGGGGAGCTAAGCTTGGGGGGTCCCTTCAACTAGATATGACTTACGCCACAATTCCTGTGTTTGGCGAACAACTTACTCGGTTATACAGGGAAATGAGGTTAGCCTACACAGTGAGCGATCCTCGATATCCTAACAACTTTTCTATTTATATTGCCGATCAAGATCTAGGAAATTGTATTTTGTCTTTTGATGATGGTATAGACAGTTTCACAGAAGAAACTTACATAGATGAGAAAGAATCCGGAAGTATGAACGAAAATATGTATAGCACCGGGATCTGGAAAATGTTTTTTGATGGTGCCCTGTCATGTGAAGGAGCAGGTGCAGGAGTAATTTTTGTGGAACCTAAAAATGAATTCGTTATCCCTTTCTCTTATAGGCTTCAATGGGACATAGACTACACCAATAACGTTTGTGAGTATGAAGCCTTAGTCTTAGGGTTGGAAGCTGCCAGGAAGTTGAACATAAAGAACTTGAAAGTTTACGGAGATGCAGAGTTGATAGTGAATCAAATAAATCGGGACTACAATGCCAAGAACCCAAGATAGAGATCTTACAGAAATTTCGCCTGGGATCTTATGGAAAATTTATTTTCATCAGTAAAGGTACATTTTATCCCCCAGGCCAAAAAGCAGCAAGTCGATTCACTGGCCAAAGCGGCTTCAACTTTCGTACCTCCCATCGCTTTCAAAATAAAGTACCACATAGAGGTAAGGCACAAACCATCCATACCGAACAATATACAACACTGGCAGGTTTTCAAGGATGACGAACATATCAAAAAGTTCCTGGAAATGGTAGGCGATTTCTCCGAAACCCACATTGACCAGGAAGACCAAAATGATCATACCTGGATTATGCAAGAGGGAGAGGAACCTCAAGAGTTCCGAGAAAAAAATTGCTAACCATCACATGTTGGTTTTAAAGAACAATCAGATTCCAAAGGGACTAATCCCCCTGGAGAGACTGTTTGATCATAATTATATGCCCTTAAAATCCACTCTGCAACCCCAACCAAAAGAGGTTGAAGACTGCGACGTAGGGACCAAAGAGGAGCCTAGGATGGTAAAAATACCAAAGTGTCTTCCTCCTGAGGTAAATAGCAAGTATAAAGATTTACTCACACGGTATAAAGACGTTTTTTCTTGGTCTTACGAAGAACTAAGAACCTACGACACCACTGTGATCGAACACAAGATACCCCTGAAGCCTGGTGTCAAACCCTTTAGACAAAAGCTTAGACAAATCAACCCTATCTTACTTCCTGTGGTTGAAAGGGAAGTTAAGAATCTCTTGGACCCAAAGATTATAGTACCACTGAGATACTCCAATTGGGTAGAAAACCTGGTCCCGGTTAGAAAGAAGAATGGGGAGATTAGACTGTGTGTCAATTTTAGAAATCTAAATAAGTCATCCGTCAAAGACAACTACCCTCTGCCCAAAATGGATCACATTTTAGAAAAGGTAGTCTAGGCAAATAGGATGTCGATGATCGATGGGTTCTCTGGGTACAATCAAATTCCCGTAAATGAACATGATAAAGAAAAAACAGTCTTCACTACCCCTTGGGGTACATTCATGTATGATAAAATGCCTTTTGGTCTAATGAATGCAAGCGCCACCTTCCAACGTTCTTTGTATATCGCTTTCATCGACGAAAGAGACAAGTTTGTGGTTATCTATCTCGATGATCTAACCGTTTTTTCTAAATCTGACGAAGATCATTTAATACATCTCAAGCAAACTTTTGAAAAATGCCACAGGTTTGGTTTGTCTTTAAACCCCAAAATGTCTCACTTCGCCATGCAGGAAGGTAAACTCCTGGGCCATATTGTGTCTCGAGACAGAATTAAAATTGATCCTAGTAGGGTTGAAGCTATAGACACAATAAATATTGCTAGAAATGTAAAGGAAATTCAGTCATTCTTACGAAAGATAAATTTTTTGAGGAGGTTTATCCCAAACTTTGCTGAAATTGTGAACTTGATCACAGATATGTTAAAGAAAAACAACGAAGTGAAATGGAAAGCAAAGGCCAAAGAATCGTTTGCATGCATCAAGAAGGTTATAAGCGAGGCACATGTACTGGTAAGCCTTGACTATCTAAAAGAATTTCTAATTTTCTTGTTCGCCTCTGAACATACAATTGTCGCAGTGCTCCTCCAGAGAAATGAAGAAGGTTTTGAACAACTGATATCTTTTTTCAGCAAAAGTCTCAGAGACGCTGAACTCAAATACGATATAATGGAAAAACAAGTGTACGCTATGGTGAAGGCATTAAAGTATTTTAGAACTTACGTGTTTCATTCCAAGGTAATCGCGTACATACCTACTAGCTCCGTAAAAGATATTTTGGTTCAGTCTGACAGTGATGGAAAAAGGGGACAGTGGCTCGCTAAAATCCAAGAATTTGATCTGGAGATAAAACCAATGAGACTGGTANAACATAGTGTCCTACCTATTGACTTTGAAATGCCTGAGTGATTTATCCCCATCCAAAGCCAGGACGCTAAAACTGCATGCGGTCAAGTACTGTATATCTGAAAGTCAATTGTATTGGAAGGACCCACTTGGCTTCCTATTGGTTTGTTTGGTTGAATCAGAAACAGAGAAGGTCATAAACGAATTTCACGAAGGAGTGTGTGGGGGACATCACGCTTGGAGGGCGACAACTTATAAAATCTCGAGGGCAGGATATTATTGGCCAAAAATTTTCTTAGATGTCAATGCCAAAGTCAGAACCTACAACCCTTTCCAATTGTTCGCACGCAAGCATAAACTCCCAGTGCTACCATTAGTCCCAGTCAAAACAAAGGCTCCTTTTCAGCAATGGGGACTAGATTTTATAGAAGAAATTAACCCCCATTCTAGCGCTCAACAAAAATGGATCCTGACTGCCACAGATTACTTCGCTAAATGGGTGGAGGCTATTCCAACCAGAAGGGCAACTGATTCAGTAGTAATAGATTTCCTAGAAGAGAACATTTTATCTAGATTCGGTTTCCCCCGAAAGATAGTTACCGATAATGCCCAGGCTTTTAAATCTATGGCTATGATCAGTTTTTGCCAAAAATACAATATCGTTCTCGGCCATTCCACAACATATTACCCCCAAGGAAATGGACTAACCGAGTCTTCAAACAAGAGTCTGATCAATATAATTAAGAAAGTGTTTAATGAGAACAAAAAATCTTGGCATGTGCATCTAAAATATGCTTTATGGGCAAATTAGTTAGGCACGAAGAAATCTATTGGAATTTCTCCTTTCCAGATGGTGTACATGACCGACATGGTATTACCCATAAACTTGGCACTTCCCGTAATGAAACTATGGAAAGATGACAAAGAAGAACCAAATCATGTCACAAGAAGGATAAATCAGCTGATCAAAGTACAACAACATAGGGTCAAAGTGGACGAAAGGTTGCAAAAATACCAAGATGACATGAAAATGTTATTCGACCGTAAGACAAAAGACAAAGATTTTCTCCCTGGCGATTTGGTTTTGAAATGGGATGCTAGAAAGGAAGATTCGGCGAAACATGGTAAATTCGATCATATATGGTATGGACCATTCAAAGTCGCAGCTCCCGAAGGAAAAAATTCATTTCTATTAGAAAATATGGATGGTAAAATCTTCAACACCCCTGTCAACGAGTGTTATTTAAAACACTTTATGCAATAATTGGTTCCCAAAAAATTTCCATTGTATATACTGGTTTGTGTTTTCTATCTATTTCATAATTTCTCTTTGGTAAGTTTACTTTCACCTCTAATTAATTAGGTCAGTGATTTTTATAGAAATAGAGATACAGAATTTTCAATACATTCATCTCTTTTAAAAAAAAAGCACTCTTCGTGTGTACAGGATTCCGGCTGCAGTCCACACGAGCAAAAGGAGCAAACATAAAGTCATATATCGGAGACTAAATTCGCCGAAAACAGGTGATAGAATTTTTTTTTTGTTATTTTAAAAGAAAACGAAATGGTAAGGCAAAGGTACGAAATCCTGAGAGCTTTTCTTTTCTTTTAACAAAGGTATCTAAAGCGTCGTAATAATCTCATAAATACGATGTTTTTGCTTGACTGGTGATTAAAAGAATGACTCCTTACTTTGGGCCCTAAAAGTTTCACCTAGACAAAGATAGGAGGTAATTAAAGTAAGCAGAGAAAATAAAGCATCTCCGGAAAAGGTCCCAAAGGTCGGTTTTAGTCTATAATCCATGTGTTTTGAATCCCAGATCTCTCTCTGTCATCTTTTTTCTGTCCGTAGACATACCTTCTTAAAAAACCAAGCTTCTTTCCGGGTTCTATACATAGGGAGAAGAGATTACGTTTTAGCTTTGGAAGCTGTAAAGCAGATTTTAGAAAGTAAGCCAGTCTTCACAACTCCTCAGTCTCTTACTAAACAAAGGTATGCATAGGTTGATCCTGACTCTTCTAGGTTTTTTAAGAGTTTCGAAGGATTGAGGTTTGCTTGAAAGAAGGCCCCTAGAAGTAATCTTTCTTTTTTTCCCTACGGGCTAAGGTGTGTTGAAAGTGAAAGGAAGGTTGGTACTGAGTAATCAAAGTAAGTTAACAACCCTCCAATGCAAATATTACGAAGATATCATCCCTCATACAAACTGATTGCCCCCACTTCGTGTTCTAAAAAGTAAATTATAAGACAGATGGTGAAAGTAAAGTCATATTTAATTGCCCATCTAGTCCAAAGAGACGATGAAAGGAAATTCAGAAATGATTGCCCTCGTATCAGCATTTAAGTGCATAAATATATTTCGAAGTGGTGAAAGGAAATTCAGCAAAAAGGGCCAGATAACTTCACCGGGGTACTGAACAGGATCGCTGACAGTGAAGCAATATCTGAGATATTTGTAAGGTTGTTATACATGAATCTCACTCTACTCTGGTAATCAATTTTCTCGAAACCGGATCTACATCCTAAGTTCAGACATGTCTCCCTGATTAAAAACATGTAATAAACTTGGTTTGATGAAAACCAAAAGCCACAAGATCTGGTGGATTTCGTAGGACTATTTTGATTGTCTTAATGCAGACCTAAATTCAGTAATGATAAAGACAAAGTCATGAAAGAGACTACAGCTGAGTTTGAAATGCATTTGAGTATTGAAAAGATTTTCAGAAGTAAAAGACGAAATCTCTTCTTCCCTCTATATCCCCTTTCCTTAAGAAGGTTTCGCAGAAGTAACAATAATGACTCCATTTACCCAATACAAGCACGTGGTCTACTGTTCTTCCCATCTTGCAGGAAGACGAGATCCCTATTTGGAGCCACCTTTTCAAATGGTTTAAATGTAATTTTGAAATCAAAATTTGACCTTTAAACTGACTTTTACTTCGTGATCTTTACCCACTGAAAACCTTAGTAATCCTGATTTGCGAAGTGACGATGGTCGTCGTACTCCTAAGCCATTACCTTTTTACTATTAAACGATATTTTTCACTTTTTTATACCTCATAATATCACACTTCGTGAGTTACAAGTCACACGGTTTCCAAGCCCTGATGCGCGAAGTCGCGAAACAACCTTGAAAGCTTACCTAGGTTAGCGTCGAGAGTAAAGTTCCTTAAACCTTAGTTAAGTTCTGTCAAGATTTCACATCTCGGTGATCGCTCTTCCAAGAAACTTTACCTTTGTAGCCCCGAGTCACGAAGTCGCGATATTAATTAAACACTGTCGAGGTTTCGCGAGTCGGCTTTCACTCTTCCAAGAAACTTTACCTTCGTAGCCCCGAGTCGCGAAGTCGCAATATAAATTAAACATTGTCGGGGTTTCACGACTTGGCGTTCACTCTTCCAATAAACTTTACCTTCGTACCCCTGAGTCGCGAAGTCGCGATATCAATTAAACACTGATTAATTAAACACTTAATCTAGATTATGTTTTTGCTTAAATTGATCGCGTCATCGCGATCTCGGGTTTTAGGGGCTCGAAAGTTATGATTGAAATCTCCCGATACAGCGAACACAGAAAATGTGCTTAAATTTTAAAGAAAATCTAATTAAAGAACCTAAACCAGATAAATCAGTGTTTAATACAAATATTAATATGCACAGTCTACGAGGCAAATTTAAATGTTTCTTGCGCCAACTTGTGTCACGAACCGTCGAAATTTATGGCATTAATTGGAAATTTGGCGAAGTGACAGGTAAGGATATGTTTTTTATTGCAAAATCTGTCTCTAAAAATGATTTTACCATTCTGTTCATAAGGATGTCGAGGTTTTAAATGGCCGAAGATATAGATCTCTCTCTTTCAATGTTTCAAAGATCATTTCTATTTTGCGCAGAGAATCTTTTCTCAGCAAGCTGATTTCTGTATGTATACATATTTTTAATACAGGAGAGCTAAGTCATAGTCCTCTATCATGGCCCCACAAAAAGCATCCAACGCAAGTGATTAGAGTTCAGGGCAAGGCTCAGATAATGTTTCTGATACTTCACCCCAAAGTATTGATTCTGTCAGAACCTGGTCATACGTCTCCAAGGTTCTGCAGTCTGAATTAGTGAACTGTTTAGACGATTCCAGTGATAATGAGAAGGACGAATTGGCCACCAAATACAAGATCGTTGTTCAAGCAGAGATGCATAAGGTAGAAGCTAGGCCACAACTCCTTCCCTACTATGATATGATCCTATGGGCGCTAGATCACGTGGATATCCCGACCAGAACTATTATCAGTGAGCAGAAGGTGACCGTTGGGACCTTTAGACCAGAACATTGGCAGGCGATGTACCAATTTTCACCCACACCAAACTTCTCACATGATGTCGAGTTTCTGGAAATTTTTAAGCGGAAGGAATGTGAGCAATACGGCAAAAACTTGTCTGATCTAATCAAGGATTTGGTCTCGCATCTCGTGAAGTTCAGGGTGGACGGTAATGGAGTTTATTCAATCTCTTTTTTGGAACCACAATTCAAATACATAGCAATGATGACCTGTAGATTGTATGGGAGGGAGGACACCACACATTGCTTTCTCCCTTGGGTGCCTCTAATTCATACAGTCACTGAAGGTTGTTCCTTCGACTGGGCCAAACTATTGACAGACAGTCTAATCAGTCAGATTACAGAATATCAGACGCAGGGGGCAAGTGAGAAGGTCTCTTCATTTTTTATGTCTGCATACATCATGGACGTCGTCTGTTTCATGACGCCTTTTCCCCTAATGAGCTGGAGCCTGACTCCATCTGATGTTGAGCCTATCCATGTCTACCATTCAAAACTTTGGGAGGATAAGGCCGCAGACTTCATATATGAGATTTTCAATTGGGTAATGGTGTCGATGCATGTCATCATCTTCGATAATCCACCACCCAGGATTTCAGATAGTATCGCGGCCAACTTGAGCAGCGTGGCTGACTGGTACGTAGAGGAAGAATCTTCCTATATCAAGGTTTTCGACGCCTTTGTTCCTCCATATGCTCTACCATTATTTATACCAGATAGGTTGGTTTGTCGCGAAATCGCTAGGCAAACTGTGATTGGTGGCATAAGCAAAGAGCTTAAAGGATTTTTGAAAAAGGTATGGCCACCTTTTCCCATTCATTTGAATACCTATTCTTTATTATATTTCAGACACGCAAAGGCCGAGGTAGTAGCCTTGTAAGATATTAAATTCGTCCACATTGAGTTCAAGAAACATGACCCACACAGGGTCGTGAGTAATCACATGGCTAGTTGTGGCCTTAAAAGATATGAACATGAGAATTCACCTCATGATGATATTTTCCAAGACGCGATATCCTATGCAGAGGTCTTGAGTCGAATACAGGCCCTGTCGCCCGAAGAGATGGCCGATTTTTTCAAATTCTAGGAACATCGGTGGAGCTGTCTTCCCCCAGTCTTATAGGGTAAGAACCCGATGACCCCATATGTACAACAAACGGAAGCCAAGGGCTCCAAATATTATGCACCTAACCAAGAATAACACCAGGAAAAGAAGAAGCAAACTGGGGCCCTGAAACAGGAAGCTGAGACCCCCAACCCTACAAGCAAGCCAACCTCGGTTGTTACTCCAAGGAAATCATCCAAGAAGATTGGCAGTCCCATTGTTTCTGTTACTCCCCTACAATCCACAAAGGGAGTCCCATACGTTGGATGGATTTTCAGAGAAGAACTATTGCCCATAATTTTGGAAGAGTTGCCTCCGAACAAATTTTTCTTCGATAAGAAGAGAAATGCCATTGTAAAGCAAGAGCTTTATTAAGAAGCAGGAAAGGTAGCCAATAAATTTAAAATCTTAGCTGATGGAAAAGACATGAAGAAGCAAGAATTTGCAACTCAGATAGCAGGGACATTGGGGGATTTTGCTACGGCCAACCAATATTCTGTCAAGTCCCTAAAATATCAGTTGAAGAGGAAAAACCGCTTAATCAAAACCTTGGAGGCTAAACTAGCTATAGTAAAGGAAGGTGCCAGAGATCAGGCGAATTCAAGTATAGAGTAAGCTAGAGCAGTTGATCAAAAGGAAATCGAGCGGCTCAAAACTGATCTCGAAAAAACATAGCAGGTGGCCCAGACCAGCCAATCACAGATAATCCAGCAAGAAGAATTGATAGAGTAGCTAGAGGCCAAATTGAATCTCGCCGAAAGCCAGGTGATAGATATTAGGATATTTCAATCCCAAGCCAAAGAAATCCGAAAAAGAGTATCGATAGCTCAACAAGATTTACTTGCTAAGGTGGAAACTATTCAAAACAATTGTCAACTCATTGATCAAGTACTGGAAAACATCTCTTTCAGAGAAAAAGAAGTTGGGATGGCTTGGGTCGCTTTCCAAGAGGCTGTTATAGCCATGACAAAAAAGGAAACGGGTAGTAGTTTCAGGTTTTCCATCCCAGAGCAGACCCGAGGTAACATCTTGTTGAAGGAATGGGAGCATAACATATCAGAAGGAAGAAAACAAGTTAAAGAGGTAAGAAAATTTTGAGAAGAAACTTTTGGCTTCGTAGATGGGAGTTCGTTGGGTCTCGATAGTGAAAGAAGTACTGAGACGCTGGGCCAGATCAATATAGCTAAACACTTGTTAAATATCAAGGAAAATGAGGAAAGAGAGTTGGCTGAAATATCATAGACAACCCAGACATATATAGTTCAAGTAGACATATGGCTAATCAAAACAAGTGTACTTTTATGTTCTATTAGCGCTGAAGACCGATAGGTAGAAAGAAAGTTGCCACAATTAGTGAAGGAGTGTTACACTTTTGAGGCACATAATCAAGCAGAACCTTCCAAGGTGATAGCCCAGTTGGTGGAGAAGTGCATCACTTGCACACAACAAGAGAAGGGGCAGTCTTCGGGTACTAAATAATGACATGTGTCTTCCTGTTCTATTTTTAGAACCCAAAGTTTAAAGAAAAGAAGGTGATCCATCCGCCCGAAAGAAGACAAAAGAAAAGAATTGGAACACATGAATTTCCTTTTTGTAACCAAAAAACTATTGTGACGATTGAGATCCTAGCATGCAGAAGTTGTATAAATATGTAATTATAAGAAAGAAAAAAGGCCGGACCTTTTTGGTCGATTGTAATAGATACTATCTCCTTTTTGAGAATTAATACAAAGAAAATCCGAAGATCCTTGATTCCGTCAAGACTGTGTTATGAGTTTGTTTCCTCTATGATTTCATATTCAATTTCATTTCGCATATATATATATATATATATATATATATATATATCT
>JASDQU010816805.1:17319-36100 GCA_032191745.1 Picea mariana
TGAACCCTTTAGATTGTCATATTTTATGCTTTGTCATATATCTTCTTATCTTATTTTCTTCTTCTGTTTAAAGGGTGAGATTCTCCCTTGATAGGAGCCTCGCATTATAGACAACTTAATGTTTTTCTCACATTTCACACACCATTTATTTAAAATATAACTCAGTTACGGAAAAAGGGCTTTGGTTTGCATTTTATCTTTATTATCGGATTCAAAGTTCTCTTTTATAAGATCAAATTGATACAACATAAAAAATTCAAACTCTCTTTTAAATTTTTTTGTTCCTCTATGACTGTCCCCATTGTAAGACAACCTAATATTGAACCCAGCTTATCTGACCAAACACATATCGCTTTAAACCTCTTCGATACTATACTTAAAACAACCACCACCCGGGTAGAACTTGAACGTTCATGGACCAGGTAGAACTTGAACTTGAATAGTTGGAAGCGAGACAGCGACAACCTGGAAATCAACCTTAGCTTCATTTCCCGAAGATTGACTCTTCTCCCTTTTTTATCCTTTACTCGCTTTCAGATGCCTAGACACTGTACTTTCTAAGCCTTAAGTACAGACTCTGGAACAACAAATGGCAAGCCAGACATGTAATCCATTGAGATGGATTCCCAAGGTTTCTTGGGAATAGGAAGAGGGGTATATAAGCCTTGCATCTTTATGGTTGGCTTGGAAATGGCACATGCAGTGCAAGATTTGATATACATGTTGACGTCTTGTCAAATTTTTGGCTAATAAAAATGTTTCTGAAGAACGACCATGGTTTTCTCTATGCCAAAATGTCCTGCCACCCGACTGTAGTGGGCTTCCCAAATCATCTTTGCACGCTCTCTTGTAGGAACACAAAGATGGCCCAGGTGGCATAAGACTCTGTCCTGAATGTGAAAATCAGTGATAGTGGTGCTTGTACCCAAGAGCTGATATGTGGTGGCAAAGTCCAGATCTTAATGATAAAGTTGGGAGCACTCAGAGGCTTCATGTCCACAGGAATGGAGCACAGTGGTGAGGGCAGCCACAGGGGGTCAACTGAGGCAGTCAAAGACACGATTGGATATACCTTTCTTATACTTGATGTTGAGATGAAACTGTTTCAGGTAGGTGGACCACTTCTAATGGAGGTCGTTCTGCAATTTCCCCTATGTCTGTATGAACTACAGAGGCTTGTGATCAGTGTGTATTATCGTCTCTTTCCCCATAATGTAATGTTTCCATTGATGGTGGGCTTGTACAATGGAATACATTTCCTTGTCATAGGTGGGGTATGTAACGTCCCTTGTCGTTATGAATACATGCGACGCAACGCAAAAGCAAGATATTTTTTTTTTTGTTTTAAGCTGGAAGGAAACAACGACAACAATTAGTCAACACAACTTGATTATGAACAAAACGCACACAAATTAGTCAACAAACAAAAACGACCCAACATACTAGCACATCATGCAACTGGATGAAACATGCGATAATGAAATAAACAAATAAAACAACTAAGCTATGAGACAACATCAATATCAACCAGACGCAACCAGCATCAAATGACACAGCTAACTTGAAACTTCACGGCGAGTGAGGAACAAGCACAAACAATAGTTACAGCACAAGAACCAACATAAATTACAATGAACATAACGCCCACATCGAGAAGCACATGACTCTGGCTATGTTATCCTTCGCTTCTATCAATCAGGGTACACAATGATCCCCTCATTCAGAATCATTTTGTCACAAGGCGGTGGGCGTGAAAGTAACCAAGGCACAACATAACGTATCTAGGCCAATAACCCAAGAAAAATCCAATGCGCTAAGAGACCAAATTAACTGTCAAAAATACAAGAAGACTATACCCAAGCACCCAATCAACAAGTCAACAAGACACAAGGTGACATCATTCAATATTTAAATTGCGCAACCAACCGAAGAATTCTTGTTTTCTTAGGAGGCACTTTTTCAAGGAAGTCTCCCACATTATAAAATATAAATAATTTGAATAATATCAAAAAATTCATGTGCATGGATATTCTATTTTAATTCTCTATATAATAGAATGTTATTTGAAAGCTAGCTTAATCAAAGTGGTATAAGAAATTAGTACTTACATTTTGTTAAGCTAAATAATTTCTACCTTCATAAAAATGTAATTTGATATATTAAGAACATGAATACAAGGGGTTTTATTTTGGATTAAGAAAAGAAATTCCACATCATCTTATATGTCGGTTAAAATAATTGTCCAAAAATAAAATCGTTGTCAAAATATATACAAGATCGTTGTCTGTCATTCATTATTATTAAAAATCGTTGTCATACACAACAACAATTACAACGCAGTCATTCACATATTACAACGTTGTCATTCACATATAAAAACGATGTCTATCATATTCATTGTCAACAATTAATGTCGTTGTCCATTAACAAGTCTATTGATACATATATTGATAAAGCTATTGATAAATCTGTTGATATCGTTGGGTAAATACGGGGTAAATCGCCCAGAAAATCATGGTGTAAACTTTGTGTAATATGCCAAGAAAATCATGGTGTGAATGTTGTGTAATGTGCCAAGAAAATTGGGGGTGTGAATGTTGTGTAATATGCCAAGAAAGTCATGGTGTGAATGTTGTGTAATATGCCAAGAAAATCGTGGTGTGAATGTTGTGTAATATGCCAAAAAATTCTTCGTGTGAATGTTGTGTAATATACCAAGAAAATCGTGGTGTGAATGTTGTGTAATATGCCAAGAAAATCGCCCAGGGGTGCTACCTTTGCTGGGAAAAAATGCCAAGTCAATCATTGCTGATAACTCACATTTTTCTGAGGAAAAGAGAATGGGTATATGGTTGGTATGAGTCACCCATATTTGTTGGGAAAGAAAAGAAAAAAAAATGATTTTTCCCCTTTTTGCAAGGAGCCAAGGAACCAGAGATTAATCATTCAACGCAGAGATAATCATTCACAAGGAAAACGCAGAGATTAATCATTCATCAATGAATCAATAAAAAACACACAGATACTCATTCACAACAAAACGCAAAGATTAATCATTCAACAATGAATCAATAAAAAACGCAAAGATACTCACTCTAAATAAATGTTGGGTAGAGGAATGATCCTACACTTATTATCCATGCATAGGAAAGCAGGGCATTTGAATCTAAATATTTAACACTGAAGTGAAAGACAGTTGATTCAACTCCTGGCCGTTTTCTTAGGCACAGATTAATAACTTAAAGGATCAAGGAACAGAGGATAAAAACACCATTCTGGATCCAGATCTTCTTCATGGAGAAACAAGTAATGAAATAAAAGCACAATCAAGGAATAAAGAAAACACAGGCAAGAGACACAGAGCGCAGGAAAGGTTTTGAGTCTGGGGCTCATTCTGGCCACGTGCAAATAGATAGTAACTCAGAAATAAAGGATACTGTGGACAACAAGGGTTATTACTGAATGAATCAAGCGACAAGGGGATTACAATTACCATAGAAACACCTGTGCAAGGAAATCTCATGAAAATTATATCTTCATCCAATTACAGTAAAATAAACAAGTGTAAATTAAATTTCATTGCAAGTAACAACTTTAACTGGCGTACCTTATCTAAATGTGAATGCTCCAAAGTCATTGTCCAATGCGCGCTCCATCTAGCTCTCGCTTGCCGACCAATGTGACCTCACCGGTACCTCCCAGCCAACGCTAGGGATACTCTTCTTCCCCCTGAGCCCCTCGATCTACAAAGGGGACAGAGACACAATACCAGAGAATCATAGCACCCAGCTTGCCTCACAAGGTCGAGCTACCACTCGTTACCCGAGATGGGCATCCCAACTCCCACAAGAGAAAGTTCAGTCAAGATAAAATTTCAGTAGCGTAATGTTACGCAAGACAAATGATGATCCACACTCCTCCTCTGCCATCCTTTTTTATAGAGTTTTCTTAGTCATTAGTTTCCCAAAACCCTCATTAGATTCCTTTTTCATTTAATTAATTTCGAAAAACCACCCCTGTACACATGTTGCCCGATCACCTAGTTGCACTAGAAAATCAATTTTATTAATTAATTAAATATTCCTATTTCTCTCATCCACCTAAAAGCATTCCTAAAAACGCTCCTCGATGTCCAAAAATTCCCTTACAATTCTTAAATGACTTATGCCTTACTTAATTTCTAGTTGAGTTCATAAATACAAAATTCCAAAGGCAAGATTCCTTACTAAGTTAGACATTCATTTTTTTCTTTAAGTTTCCCCTTTTCTTTGAGTTTCCCCTTTTCTTTAAGTTTCGTTTTTCTTTTAAGTTTCCCCCTTTTTCCTTTTTAACAAAAAAAATCAATTTAGCAAGTGTAGATAAAAACAACCATTTACCCTTTTTCCTTTTTAACTAAAATCAATTTAGCAAGTGTAGATAAAAACAACAATTTACCCTTTTAATAAATTTAATCCTCCATTATATATTTTTTTTTACTTTAATAATTAGGTTTGAATTTCTCACCCCCCCTTATTGCTACATGTTTTTAATTAGTTTTTCTTTATCCACATGTTCTACTTAGACATAGGCTTTAATTTTCCTAAGTTGGGCGACAATTTTTAAGGGAAAAAAAGCTTATTAAACTTTACTTATCACGCCATTCATTTTAAGGCCGACCAGGTCCTAAGGAGGCATAATTTTCTAGGCACCAGCTTTATTAACTTATCATAGTTAAAATCACGATGTGCCCTTCAGGACGCACTATGTGTTCCAAGGGTGCCACTCGCCTCCTTCCATTTTCATTACGCAACATTCCCTTCAATACGCACTACGTGCTCCAAGGGGTCCACTCTCCTTTTCCATTTTCTTTGCATGACGTGACCTTCAAGATGCACTCCATGATCCAAGGGTTCCACTCACCTCTTGACTGAATTTGGTAGACGCCAAACCCCTAGAGTCAATACTCTGCCAAGTGATCTTGTGGGAGACTAAGGGCCTCTAAGAAATAAGGTCCCTACCTTATTGCGCACCCCTTAGAATCATCGTGAGCGACTGTCATAGTCTACCCTCACAGCATCGTGGGTCTTCTCGAACTAGGTAATCGTTAACCTACAATTCGAGCTACGACGTGAGTGCTAGTAGGTTGTGGCAGGTTTTCTGCCACACCTCTCCCTTAATGTCTCTGGTTTTCATGCATGACCCCTCTACTCCAAATGTGAGTCTGGTCGGCAAGCTATCGTCATCCTGCATCCATCAACGAATCATGTTAGTAATTATAATCAATCATCATAACATCTGATCATATGTACATATGTCACATCAACAAAATTGAAACCCTGACATTCCACTCCCTGACTCAATCCAGAGTCCAAGGGGTTTCATCGATGCCTCTGCATCCTCAATTGTCCAGATTCCTGCACACTCATGAGAACCCAATCAATAGCATATGTCTATGTAAATACAACAAAATAACATATCATCAAATCCACAATATCTCATAATCTTAATCAAAACAACCAATAGTATAATAACTCGGATCACTTGCACGCAAGTGTCCCAAAGAATAAGTTCGCTCAGTGCATGCAAGGGTGGGATGTTACATACACCCCCTCTTGTTTTAAACTTCATTCTGAAGTTTCACAGTATATAAGTGTCGAAATAAAGTGTATCACAGTATCATAATTCTATCTATCAAACAAAAATGGAAACTACTGACGCATATCGTATGCGTCCTCCCAGGTTGTCGAGTCTGGACTATAGTTCTCCCACTGGATCTTGACCTGATCTATTGTTCAATGTTGTAGTTTTCGAATGTGATGGTCCAGGATGCGGATTGGCTCTGCCATGATCACACCCTCGTCAGATACCTGGAAGGAACTCATGTCATTAGCATGTGTAGGATCACTAATATAATGTCTCAAAAAAAATACATGAAAAACATCATGCATACGCCTCAAAGAATCAGGAAAGGCTAGTCGATAGGCCACGAGCCCCTTCTTTTACAAAATATCGAAAGGTCCCACAAACCTAGGAGAGAGTTTATCACCCTTTCCAAACTTGATTGAACTCTTATGCAGTTTCACCTGCAAGAAGACTTGATTGCCAACTTTGTAACTACAGTCGATACGATGCGCATCGGCATAAATCTTTTGTCGATCATACGCTTCCTTAATCCTTTGTCTTATTGTGTGCATTTGATCTTCCATTTCTTGGATCTCTTCAGGTCCCACCAGGACCCTATCCTCAAGCTGATCCCAACTCAAAGGCATTTGACACAGTCTCCCGTAAAGAAACTCTAAAGGAGCCATCTTAATGGTTCTTTAATAACTATTGTTATATGCAAATTCTACCAGTGGGAAGAATTCCTCCCAATGCTTATGTTGGTCCATCACGTACATGCATATCCTCGAATATTTGGTTGGTTCGCTCGGTCTTCCCATCTATTTTCGGGTGATATGTCATACTAAAGTTATGTTGGGTTCACAAGGCCTCTTGGAAACTAGTCCAAAATCGTCCAGTAAATGTCGATCCTCGATCGGATATAATCCTCTTAGGCACACCATGCAGCCTCACATTCTCACTGATGAAAACTCTAGCTATGTCAAGTGTCTGATACATCGTACGCACAGGAATAAAATGTGCACTCTTCATCAGAGTGTTGACTACTACAAAAATCGAGTCATGTCTCCTTATCGTCAGTGGCAATCCAACAATGAAATACATCGATATGACCTTCCATTTCAATTCCGAAATAACGTGTGGCTGCAGTAATCTTGTCGGATGTCTATGTTCAACCTTCACCTGCTGACATTCTAGACATCTTACCACATAGTTGATTATGTCTTCCTTCATTTATTTCTAGAAGAATAAGGGTTTAAGGTCTTCCCTCATCTTCGTGACTCAAGGATGAGCCATGTACACCGCTGTATGATCCTCATTTAGGATCAAACTCCCTAACTCGTCGTTGGGTGGTACCTAAATTCAAATTTTAAATCTTAATAATCTGTTGTTGTCCACAGTAAATCCCTCAAATCTTGGTACCATCATTGTGTTTTGTCCTATAAAATCCTTGAACTCTTTGTACCAGTCATCATCGTGTTGTAAAGTTAGAATATTTTCACGTAGATTCGCCTGAAGAGGCATCACCGAAAATACGTGCGGTCTTTGACTCAATGCATCAACCACTCTGTTCATTGTGCCCTTTATGTAAGTAATATCAAAATCAGACTCGCTAAGCAATTCTGACCAACAACATTGTCACGCGTTCAAATTGCTTTGCGTAAAGATGTGTTGTAGTCCACAGTGGTTTGTTTTTAGTTCAAATTTTCATCCAATCAGGTAATGTCTCTAAAATGTCAAGGCATATACAATGGACAATAACTCTAAATCATGTGTTGCATAGTTCTCCTCATGCCTTCTCAACTTTCTCGAGATGTAAGCGATCACTTGACCGTCTTTCATCAAGACTCCGCCTAATCCTACCTTGGATGCGTCAGTGCATACCAAGAAGTCTATGTCCATGTCAGAGACCTTTAGTATCGGTGTTGTTTTCAATAGCTCCTTGAGCCTCCGAAATTCTTCTGTGCATTTATCGGTCCAAACAAACTTCTTGTTCTTCTTCTACAATTCCATGATTGGATTCCCTATTTTCAAAAAACCCTCAACGAACCGTCAATAGTATCTTGCTAAACCCATGAAGCTACGCACTTCGGGGACATTCGTCGGCACAGGCCATTCCATAATAGCTTTGAACTTTGCGGTATCCACAGTGATACCTTCACCGGAGATGACATGCCCTAAGTAGTGAATCTTCGACTGATAAAATGAGCATTTAGACAATTTCCCATACAATTTATTCTCTCGCAGAAACTGCAGTACCAAGTGAAAGTTCTCATCATGCTCCTCCAATGTCCGAGAGTAAATCAAAATATCGCCAATGAACACTTGTATGAACTTGTCCAAGTATTCGCGGAACGCCCCATTCATCAAACTCATAAATACCACAGGGGAGTTTGTCAGTCCAAAAGGTAAAATAGTAAACTCGTAATTTCCAAACCTCATCTTAAAGGTGGTCTTAGGGACATCATCCTCCTTGATATGTAACTAGTGATACCCTGATCTCAAGTCGATCTTGGAAAACACTATCGCACCCTTCATTTGATCAAACATATCATCAATCCTTGGCAATAGATACTAATTCTTGATCACTGCCTTGTTCAATTGACGGTAGTCAATGCAGAGTTTGTATGAACCATCCTTATTTCGTATAAAAATAGCAGGTGCACCCCACGGTGACACACTTGGACGTATGAGTCCTAGGTCCATAAACTCCTTCAGTTGCATTCTCAACTCCTATAGATTCGGGGTCGACATCCAATAAGGCATTCTTGCTATTGGTTCAGTCCATGGTTTTAGGTCTATGGTAAATTCCAATTCCCTCTCAGGAGGCATCCCATGTAACTCCTCAGGGAAGACATCCACAAACTCTCTCACCACCGGAAGGTGTTCTAGACCTTCCACTACTCCTTTCTCGTTTAATGCAAGGATCACACAAATATTACATCCCTTGCGCATGCTCTTCTGTAGATGCAAGGAAGAAATGAAACTTAGGAAAACTCTATGGTTCCTACCTACAATCATGCGTCTCTGTCTCTCATCATCGAACAATCTCAACCGTTTCATCTTACAGTTGAGTATCACCTCCTGCGATTCCAACCAGTCCATACCGATCACGACGTCATAAGATCCTAATATCGTGATGTACAAGTTGGACCTGGTGAAAAACTCTCCCAAGTTAAGTCTAAAACCATAACCTTCCCTCCAACCTTTTGTTTGGCTCCCGAAGCCATTTCTACAAAGCTAAACTTGTATTTTTTGACTGCCTTTACCTTAATTATTTTTAGCGCTGCACCATAAATAAAACTTTCGGTAGAACTTGGATATATCAAAATGCTAAGGGTATGGTCAACGACGGTACCTAACATCTCGAGCACGGTCGATTGGTTTTGTGATTGGCGGTTATTCACCACTGCATGGATCCGATGGGCCTTGCCCAAATATCCCACGGTAGTGGGTCCGGCTGATCTAGATTCTCTAGTCCTCTCCACTGGGAAGTCATGCTGGTAATGTGGATCCCCACATGTCCAAAACCCTTTCTTAGTTCCAGTACTCCTGGTACCCGATGTAGAAGCTAACGGCCCACCGGCCTGGAACCCTGGTCTCCTCCGTTGAACAGGTCTAAACTGTTACTGTTGCGGTCAACGTTGTTGTTGGTGTTGTGGTCCTCAGTAAGTAGTTCGTTGATGAGGCGATGGTCGCCAATGTGTGTTGAAAGTGGATCCTCTATGGAAACCATGACATCCTGGTGAATGTCTAGCTGGTGTCTGATGCTATTGCACAACAGATGACACCTGCCTCGCTGGTCTCACTGGAGTCCTACTCTGAACCCCACTGATAAGCTCCTCCTCTACTATGAGGGCCTTCAGGATGACATCATGCAAGTTTTGAGGAATCTGAATCTTAACATTTGCACGAATGTTGACATTAAGGACAAACAAGAACCTATTCACCTTAATTTTCTCGATATTTAAGTGCGAAGCATACCAAAGAAGCTCCATAAAACGGGCCTCATACTCGGGCACCCTATGGCTGCCTTGTCGCAAGTCGTTGAAATCGTTGATCTGATGCTCAATGAATTCCTATGATAGATTCTTCTCTCGGAATCGTTCCTTGAACAGTTCCCATGACATGTGTTTGACAACCATGTTCAATTGTGGCAGGAGCATCTTTCACCATAGAAGAGTGCTCCCCTTCAGTTGAAACACCATCATGTGGACCTTCATATTGGAGGTATAGTCGCGAAGTGCAAAGCACATTTCCATATTATCCAACCATGCCTCAGCGGCTATTGCATCCGGAGCACCAAAGAACTTAGGAAATTTGACCTTCTCGAGTTCGCAATGAATACTACTAGTACCGACTAGAGCACGTCGTGGACCCTCAGGGGGTGTTGACGCCCTGACCTCATCTCTATCCAAATGGTTGATCAGTGCCTCAAACATCCACTGAAAGGACCTCATCAGCCAAACCACATCACCCACAGTTATTTGTTTCTGCCTGACAACCTATTCGCCTCCCTGGGGGTTAGACCCCTCGGGCGTGGATGCTACTGGAGGCGTCATGCCTCCTCCCCTAACACCCCGTCGTCTTCCTCCATGGAGTTCTCTAACCATGATTACCTGCACAAATACAAATCAGTTTAATTACCAACATTACCATCAAATATCTAACCAACGGAAGTCGTAGTGATCCCAAGTCACGGGTTGAACCGACTCTGATACCATATGAAACGTCCCATGTTGTTACGACTACATGCGATGCAATGCAAAAGAAAGTTTTTTTTTTTTTTTTTTAAGCCGAAAGGAAACAACGACAACAATTAGTCAACACAACTTGATGATGAACACAATGCACGCAAATCAAGCAACATACAAAAATGACCCAACATACTAGCACATCATGCAACTGGACGAAACATGCGATAATCAAATAGACAAATAAAATGACTAATCTATGTGAAAACATCAAGATCAACCAGACGCAACCAACATCAAATGAAATAGGTAACTTGAACCTTCACGATGAGCGAGGAACAAGCACAAACAAGATTTACAACACAAGAACGAACATAAATTACAATGAACATAATGCCCACATCGGGAAGCACATGACTCTGGCTAGGTTATCCTTCGCTTCTATCAATTGGGGCGTGCAATGATCTCCTCATTAGGAATCGTGTCGTCACAAGGCGGTGGGCGTGACAGTAACCAAGGCACAAAATAACATATCTAGGAAAATAACCCAAGAAAACTCCAACGCGCTAGGAGACCAAATTAACTGTAAAAAATACAAGTAAACTATACCCAAGCACCCAATCAACAAGTCAACAAAGCACAAGGTGACATCATTCAATATTTAAATTGTGCAACCAATCGAAGAATTCTTGTTTTCTTGTGAGGCACTTTTTCAAGGAAGTCTCCCACATTGTAAAACAAAAATAATTTGAATAATATCTAAAAATTCATGTTCATGGATATTCTATTTTAATTCTCTATATAATAGAATGTTATTTGAAAGCTAGCTTAATCACAGTGGTATAAGGAATTAGTACTTACATTTTGTTAAGATAAATAATGTCTACCTTCATAAATAGGCAATTTAATATATTAAGAACGTGACTACAAGGGGTTTTCTTTTGGATTAACAAAGAACTTCCACATCATCTTATTGTCGGTTAAAATAGTTGTCCAGAAATAAAATCGTTGTCAAAATATATACAAGATCATTGTCTGCCATTCATTATTATTAAAAATCATTGTCATACACAACAACAATTACAACACAGTCATTCACATATTACAACGCTGCCATTCACATATAAAAACATTGTCTATCATATTCATTGTTAACAATCAATGTCGTTTTCCATTAACAAGTCTATTGATACATCTATTGATAAAACTATTGATAAATATATTGATAAATCTGTTGGTATCGTTGGGTAAATATGGGGTAAATCGCCCATAAAATTGTGGTGTAAACTATGTGTAATATGCCAAGAAAATTGTGGTGTGAATGTTGTGTAATGTGCCAAGAAAATTGTGGTGTGAATGTTGTGTAATATGCCATGAAAGTCGTGACGTGAATGCGGGGTAATAAGCCAAGAAGTGGTGTGAATGTTGTCTAATATGCCAAAAAATTCGTGGTGTGAATGTTGTGTAATATGCCAAGAAAATCATGATGTAAATGCTATGTAATATGCCATGAAAATAATGGTGTGAATGTTGTGTAATATGCCAGGAAAATCGCCCAAGGGCACTACCTTTGCTGGGAAAAACGCCAAGTCGATCGTTGTTGATAACTCACATTTTTCTGAGGAAAAGAGAATGGATATAAGGTTGGTACGAGTCACCCAAATTCGTTGGGAAAGAAAAGAAAAAAAAAATGATTTTTCCCCTTTTTGTAAGGAGCCAAGGAATCAGAGATTAATCCTTCAGAGATTAATCATTCAATACAGAGATAATCATTCACAAGGTAAATACAAAGATTAATCATTCAGCAATGAATCAATAAAAAATGCAGAGATACTCATTCACAAGAAAACACAAAGATTAATCATTCAACAATGAATCAATAAAAAACGCAGAGATACTCACTACAAATAAACATTGGGAAGAGAAATGATCCTACACTTATTATCCATGCATAGGAAAGCATGGAATTTGAATCTAAATCTTTAACACTGAAGTGAAAGATAGTTGATTCGGCTCATGGCCGACTGCTCATGCACAGACTAATAACTTAAAGGATCAAGGAACAGACGATTAAAACACCATTCTGCATCCAGATCTTCTCCGTGGAGAAGCAAATAATGAAATAAAAGCACAATCAAGGAATAAAGAAAATGAAGGTAGGAGACACACGAGCATAAGCAAGGTTTTGAGTCTGGGGATCATTTTGGCCACACGCAAATAGAAGGTAACTCAGAAATAAAGGATACTGTGGATAGAAAGGGTTCTTACTGAATGAATCAAGTGACAAGGGGATTACAATTACCATAGAAATACATGTGCAAGGAAACCTCATGAAAATGATATCTTCATCCGAGTACAGTAAAATAAACAAGTGTAAATTAGATTTCATTGCAAGTAATAACTCTAACTGACACACCTTAGCCAAATTGGAATACTCTGAAGTCGTTGTCCTGTGTGTGGTCCTTTCAACTCCTGCTTGCCGACCGATGTGACCTCACTAGTACCTCCCAGCCAACACTAGGGGTACTCTTCTTCCCCCTGAGCCCCTCGAGATGCAACGGGGCCACGCACACAATACTAGATAATGCTAGCACAAAAATCGCCTCGTAAGGTCGACCTACGACTCATTACCCGAGCTGGGTATCCCAACTCCCACAAGAGAAAGTTCAGTCAAGATAAAATTTCAGCAGCGTAACGTTACGCAAGAAAAATGATGATCCACACTCCTCCTCCGCCATCCTTTTTATAGAGTTTTCTTAGTCATTAGTTTCCCAAAACCCTCATTAGATTCCTTTTTCATTTAATTAATTTCAAAAAACCTCCCCCGTACACATGTCGCTCGATCCCCTAGTTGCACCAACAAATCAATTTTATTAATTAATTAAATATTCCTATTTCCCTCATCCACCTAAAATCATTCCTAAAAACGCTCCTCGGTGTCCCAAAATTCCATTACAATTCTTAAATGAATTACGCCTTACTTAATTCCTAGTTGAGTTCATAAATAGAAAGTTCCAAAGGCAAGATTCCTTACTAAGTTAGACATTCAACTTTTTCTTTAAGTTTCTCCTTTTATTTGAGTTTTCCTTTTTCTTTAAGTTTTCTTTTTCTTTTAAGTTTCCCCCTTTTTCCTTTTTAACAAAAAAAATCAATTTAGCAAGTGTAGATAAAAACAACCATTTACCCTTTTAATAAATTTAATCCTCCATTACAAAAAAAGTTCACTTTAATAATTAAGTTTGAATTTCTTACCCCCCTTCTTGTTACATGTTTAATTAGTTTTTCTTTATCCACATGTTCTACTTAGACCCAGGGTTTAATTTCCCTAGGCTGGGCGAAAATTTTTAAGGGAAAAAAATCTTATTAAACTTTACTTATCACGCCATTCATTTTAAGGATGACCAGGTCCTAAGGAGACATCATTTTCTAGGCACTAGGTTTATTAACTTATCATAGTTAAAATCATCATTTTCCCTTCAGAACACACTACATGCTCCAAGGGTGCCACTCGCCTCCTTCTGTTTTCTTTGCGCGACGTGCCCTGCAAGACACACTACGTGCTCCAAGGGTGCCACTCGCCTTTTCCATTTTGTTTGCATGACGTTCCCTTCAAGACACACTCCGTTCTCCAAGGGTGCCACTCGCCTCTTAACTGAATTTGGTAGATATTAAACCCTTGGAGTCAATACTCCTCCAAGTGATCTTATGGGAGACTAAGGGAATCTAAGGAATAAGTCCCTTGCCTTATTGTGCACCCCTTAGAATCATCATGAGAGACTTTCACAGTCTTCCCTCACAGCATCTTGGGTCTTCTCGTACTAGGTAATTGTTAACTTACAGTTCGAGCCACGATGGGAGTGCTAGTAGACTGTGGCAGGCCTGCTGCCACACCTTTCCCTCAATGTATCTAGTTGTCATGCGTGACCCCTCTACTCCAAATGTTTTTCTTGTTGGCAAGATATCGTCATCCAACATCGATCAACGAATCATGTCAGCAATAATAATCAATCATCATAACATCTAATCATATGTACATATGTCACATCAACAACATTCAAACCCTAACAAACCACTCCCTGACTTGATCCGGAGTCCAAGGGGTTTCATCGATGCCTCTTCATCCTCAATTGTCCAGAGTCCTGCACACTCAAGAGAACCCAATAAATAACACTTGTCTATGTAAATACAACAAAATAACATATCATCAAATCCACAATATCTCATAATCATAATCAAAACAACCACTAGTATAATAACCCAGATCACTTGCATGCAAGTGTTCTCAAAGAATAAGTTCTCTCAGTGTGTGCAAGAGCGGGATGTTACAGGGTATTTCTGGACAGTATCGAAGAGTGTCTCACTATGGTATGCCATTGGATGCATGTTCTAAGTGAGAACTGCACCCACAACATAATCAGATGCATCAGTCTCAATCTCGAATGGTTGTTGAAAATCGGGCAAGGAGAGTATTGGAGCTGAGCACAAGCGATGCTTTAGATCATTGAATTCCTATTGTTGCTCCTTCCCCCACACAAAATTGGCCCTACCACCACCCTTGGTCACCTGGCTGAGGGCCCATGCAATATGGGATAATCCCAACATGAACCGTTGGTAGAAGTTGGCTAGCCCCAGAAAGCTCTGAAGTTCGTTCAGTGTAGTCGGGGCTGGCCAGTCACAGATGACTTAGATATTAGCTAGATCAACATGTACCCCATGATCATCAAAAATGTAGCCCAATTATTGGACCATGTTCATGCCAAAAGATCATTTTTGCAAGTTGGGATACAACTTGTGCTTCCGCAGAGTGCTCAAAACCTATTGAATATGTCGCATGTGCTCTTCCCACATCCTACTAAAGATGAGGATGTCATCCAAATATACCACCACAAAGGAGTTGGTGAAGGGTCTCAATACATCATCCACCAACCTTATGAAAGTGGTTAGTGCATTTGTCAAGCCAAAGGGCATGACTAGCCATTCGTAGAGACCTTCTTTAGACTTGAAGGTTGTCTTTCATACAGTAGTTGGTTCAATGGGAACCTGGTGGTAGCTAGACTTTAGGTCGATCTTTCTAAATAACTTGGCCCCCCTGAGTTGATCAAGAAGGTCATCAATCTTGGGAATGGGGTAGCGGTTCCTGACTATGATTTTGTTTAAGGCTCTGTAATCAATGTAGAGTCTCCAAGTCCCGTCCTTCTTTTGCACTAGTACAATCAGGCTTTCGCAAGGGGAGGAGTTGGGTCTGATGTACCCCTTTTGGAGAAGCTCTTGGATCTGACACCCGATTTTGTTATTTTCCATCAGTGAGCACTGATAGACTGGCCCATTAGGTAGAGGTGAGTAGGGGGTTAGATCAATTGGATGCTTGACTTGGCAGTTTGTCAATACCCCTATAGGTGAGGAGAATATGTCTTTGTATTCTTCCATGATCCCGTCCACTTGCTTCTGCTGCAAAGAGAGGTGATGTGTAGAGGCCATGGATGTGGCAGAGACCTTCTTCTTACTGTGAGCATGGATCATAAAGAATATGAACTTCTCTGTCTGTGAAATGACCTTACTTCATTACTTAGCAGAGATTAAAGAAATAATAATAGGTGGCGCTACCTCTAGGATACCATATAGTTGTCTACCCAAAGTAATAATAACACTACGGGGTCTATACTCATACATAGCATGACGCTTCCACAAATATGGTTGTCCTAAAAGAACATCACAAACTTCAAGGGGAGAAATATCACACAGTACCTCATCTTTGAAAGGCTTGATGTCGTAGAGAAGACGACATTGTTGGCTGACACAAAGATATCTTCCTTGGTGAAGTCATCCGATGGTGTAGGGTTGAGGGTGTGGTGTCATTGGTAGGTCCAGCCGCTTGATGACCTCTACTGAAATCAAGTTCTTTTGACTACCATTGTCGACAATGAAATGAATCAGAGCCCCCTTGACCCACATCTACGAGTGAAATAGGTGTTCCCCTTCCTCTAGTTCTTCTAGTTCACTCGGTCAGAATTTGGTGGTAGTGACAGTGGTACTGGGTTCAACATCGATAATCCGCTTCCTCCTTCAGGATTTGACTCGAAATCAGAATCGACCTTTGACTTGGAAGCCTTCAGCTCGACCACGAGGGACTGATTGGAGCGACATTCTTCGGTGTTGTGCTAAGGACTTTTATGGTACTCACACCATTTTCTTGTGTCCTTCCTCATATTCTTATTTCCCTTCTTGTGTTGCGGCTTGGACTAGTTTTCCTAAGGGCGTCCATCTCGACTTGGTCCCTTGCTGTGTGGGTTGGGGTTTCCTTTTCCCTGCTTCGACTGTGAGGGGTTTGCAGATCTGAACTCTCGTCGTTTCTTCTTAAATTTCTGCTCGATCTTGACAACGTATCTATAAGTCATTCCCAAAGAGGCGATGTCCAGGAAATCAATTTCTATTTGAATGTATCTATGCAAACAGTTGCGGTATTTGAGAAACAAATGACGCTCAGAGTATTTGATACCCAATTTGGTGCGTAGGGTATGGAAAATATTGGTGAAATCTGGTACTGTTTGGTCCCTTTCTTGACGTAGGGTGGTCCATCTGGTGTACTGGTCCTCATAGCTTCTAATAGGCTAGTATTTTTCTTTAATGGTGTCTCAAAAGGAATCCCATGTAGGGTCCACCACAAATATTGTAGATTCATCCACGACCCTTTGCTTAGAGTAGGTATCCCGCCAGTCTTTAACATGGGGAACAACCTTGAGGAGTGCAAAAGTGATCTTTTCCCTATCGGAAAAATTGTGTACCGAAAAATATCCTTCGAGCAGATTCAACCATTTATCTACAACATGCACATCTATCATTCCTTCAAATAATGGAATATCAAAATTTACATGTACCTTGAAGGGGGTTGCATGGTTGCTTTATGAAGATGCTTCTCCTATGGGCAGTCGTCGAAGGATCTATGAGAATTTGTCCATCATTTCGTTCCTTTATCACGTGAGGGATTCCTCGAGCAACATTTTAATAGGATCTCCTGCTCCATCATATTTATTTTTGTCCCCCAGGGGTTTTTGTCGGGCATGACCCAGTCAATCTGGTAATGGCTCGATTAGTTCGAGTCCCAACTTCTTGTACCCAGATCTTGTCGGGGACATGCACGAAGAAAAATAAATGAAGAGCAGACCGCTTTGATACTAGTGATCTGGATTTAGGAGAGGAATGAACTAATTAATAGACTGAATACAATAAACACAGAGATATGGAGAATAACACAAATATCCAGTGAACAATATCTTCTATTAAATAATGAAATAGGTCGAAGCTGTAAAATTGAAGAACTGAAAACTTGCTCGAATGGTGGTAGCTATCTCTGAGAAGAGATGTGGCTTATACACGCATTCGTCTGAGTAGAATGGATTACAATGAGGCTCCATAGGCCTTTTTGATATTACTCATGAATGGCAAAACCGTAGACATCCAAAAACCTAACCCTAGAAGGTGAAATTCCAAAAGTTATGTGGGCCCTATAGGTAAGTTGGTGTAATTTGGTACCTCAACTTCCTAGGGCCATAATTTTTTCATACGACCTCTGTTTTAGGCACGTGATAGCCTGTTATAAAGGTCTTTCATAGAACTACACATTCCACTATCAAACTCTGAGTCTATCTTTAGTTTGACTGTGGCGAGCCAAGAAAACAACTTTTAGGGCCCCAAAACAGCCCCGGAAGTACAACAAGATGTGTTGACATGAAAACATACAAAATAATCCAGTTGGATTAAGCTAGAGGCCACCTGTATCCACCTGGAGGATGTGTGCAGCTTCAGACAACCCCAGAAGTGTAGAACTTACAATTACACGAGGAGCCAGTTGGAATAGGTGGGTGGCCACAATTATCCACTTGGATTATCATTATTGGGTACAAGCCATTAATTGTCCCAATTACATACTAAATCACACTCCCACAAAGGATTTAAAAAATATAACACGAAAAGAAACATGGAGTAAAATTAAACTAGATGTAGGCCAATTTTACGTGTTTGGTAGTGAAGCATGTGATTTCATTCTTGATGAAAAAAGGAAAGCATTACAACCCAAGAATGAGAGAGAGAAATGTTCAGGAATTTGCAACTAGATGTAGAGGTTTGCACTTAATTTTTAACATTGTTGTGAATATTGAGGCTAGTTTGAAAATTAGTCATTTTAGACTCTCTTAAAAATCCTTCTAAAAATTGTCAAAAATGATGATTTTCTAGTCTTGAGTCATTTCAAAACATCTTCCTAGTTTGAAATTGATCATTTTTAGAACTTTTCCTTATTAATTTTTTTTTTCTAAAGTGATTTTTGTGTTGTTGTTGCAATTGTGAAATTCTATAGCCTGAGGAGTTATCTCAACCAATCATTGCTAATGTTGTTTCATTTAGGTAGTTCCTTGCCACTAGGATCATAATTTGATTCTCACTAGGTGAAGTGCACTAGCCTACACTAATTAGGGTAAATTTTAGGGGCTAAA
>JASDQU010816808.1:5723-24239 GCA_032191745.1 Picea mariana
TTGCATACGATCTCCGTTTTAGGCGTGTGATAGCTCGTTGGAAAGGTATCGTCGAGGAGATTCATTTTGGGGCCTCAATAATGCCTTCGGCTATCATTGAGAACCTCGATCTCGAAAAACCTTCATTTAGGCCCTCAAAATGGCCCCGGAAGCGAAAACCTGCTAAAAATAGTAAATTGCCAAAATGGCCAGAAAACTGTTTTGAGCCATTTGGAAAAGGTGGGTGGCCCCCGATATCCACCTGGATCATAAAGTCCTAAAAATGATCAAATAAATGAAACTAATCTAAAAGCTATGATACTAAGAATATAAGTTTACTAATTACAAGTGTTCAAATGGAAACATGAATATGTGCATATGATTATAAACAGCCTATGTAAACTTGCAAGATTTACTTGATATCTTGCGAAATGGACGTTCTCAAAAGTGTTTATAAAAGAGATAAATAAAACACATACATTTTTTGGTTTTCTTTTGAATATTTAAAAATTTAAAACTAATGAATACTAAGCAAATATAATTGAAATAAGAATAGATAAACAGTTAAAGCTAGTTCATGCTATCCTTATTTCATTAGTAAATAATTTAACTAAATAACAAGTAAACTAACCTGTAATTAATCGATCAAACTCAGTTTATCTTCCTGTGTAATTCGAGCTCCTAACTGTCCTGCATGTGAGGGAAACATGTGACAGAACAATACTACTATTTTCAGAATAAATTCAAAGAAAATGTTTGAAGTAAATTGGAGTGAGAATATGGCAGTAGAATGATAATTGTAAAAATCTTATGATCTCATGATAATCAATAAATTAGAATGAAGAGAAACTCAATTCAACTATTAATATAACCCATCATTTATTATCTAGAATAAATCGATAATAGTCAAATGACAGATTAACCACAGATGTAAAATAGAATAACAAATTATAGACATCATCTAAATACTTAATAATATGAAACACCATATGATAACCAGATTAAAGCTGCATCAAACATAATAATATTTCATAAGACTGAGGCAATGAAAGAACAAAAAATGGAATCAACATCACACAGGTCTAAAGCCAAATGGTGAATAGCTTCTCCATATAGGTTCTCCAAATCATATGTTCATAATGTATCCCAACAAAAGTTATCATCACTACTAACAGTGATTACTACTTAAACTAGTTTTGGTTTAACAAACTCTTATCATGCAAGATAGAGTGCAATCCCCCAAAAATAGATTGTTTTACAAAAATAGTATAACAGGAAACCACTCCTGTAGGAGTTGGTTTCTAAAAAAATATTACATAATAACAAAGTTTTATCAACATAAAAGAAATAAACTACTGAATAATACAACGTATGATCCAAGATGGTTTCTCTATGTAAACAACACCATAATTATCATTTTCCTGTAGATAGCAAAAACGAAATTGATATTCAGAAAATAATGCTAACTAATATTCAGAAATAGACTGGCTACATAATCGTGAGATTCTGTAGCTAGTCTTATATTAACAAAGAAAATCAAAACTAGATCTTCCTATTTTGACTTTCATAACAAAATAAAATGAAATAAAATCAAACAAAATCACTTTTACCATTTAGAAATTAGACAGTGAAGGGTCGAACAATTCTGAATTAATGATGTCATTGAAGTTGGTTGCATTTTTCATAATTATATTACCAAATCTTTTGGGTCTTTTATTTGCCCGTTCTGCGCATGCTTTCAACTCTTGGTTTTCTTGTTCAAGTAGAGAATTGCGAGCATCCAGATGTTTTACTTGTGCCTGTAGCAATGGTATGTCCCTGTAATAGCGTTCTACCCAATCCAAACAACTGTCACAATGTACTGGTGCTATAGCAGGTCGAGGTGGAATATATTCAACAACGAGTATTTTGTGCTTCCTTGTGGCTTGTTTCAAGTCATGGCTAATGCTAGCAAGGCCCTCTTGGCCTTTCAGAAACGAGGGTAGTCTAGAGACAAAGTCATATTGCTCAATTTGACCAATAGTTTCATTCCCGAGACACTGATTATCCGGATCTTCTAGTGCAAGGAAATCATTGATCTTGTTGTTTGAGAAGTGATCATTGACCTCAACCATAGAGATTGAGCTCAAATGATCATGTCTTCGATTCTTTAGACTCCTAGATATTAGCTGACCAGATCTCTTATTTATAAAATTCAAGTCTAAGCTTTCCTGTTTCTTACCCTTACGATTTTTCTTGACAATGGGTTTGTCATTAAAGCCCTGATTCAGCTCTATAGTAGGGGTAGGAGAAATCCTTTCTTTCAACACATCCACTACCTGTTCTAACAATTTTTTGGGTGAAAAAATACATCGTGATTTCTTACCTAGGGGGGTTGGCAAAGAAACAAAAATAGGTTCATTAATTTCATAGTCGTTAGGTGAATCAAAACCTTGACTCTCGGTGACAAGATTATCAGAATTGGTGTTCACATTTAAAGGTGAATTCACTGTGCTGTCAGGTTGGGAAAAACCATTTCGACTCAGGAAGCTTTCCCAAGTGTCCCCGATTTGTGACAGGTGCAATAGCAACAGGATTCTTATAATCCCGTGATGAAAGAGGCTTGGTAGAGGGTTCAAGACCTGTTTCTTATAATGTTTTGACATTTTATATATGCTCAACAACAAGTAGAAGGGCATGTTTAGTTTAAACCCTAGGAACAACATCAACAATCGGATGTGGTATAAAAATACCAAACCATACCTACCCTCACATGTTATAAACTGTTTCAGAATAAAAAATAAGGTTGTGTGTTTCAGAATCAAAATAAGGTTGTGCCATCGAGGTTTCAGGAGGGTAATAGGAATATCTTTAGGGAAGCAGGTAGATTCGCGAGAGACCATGAACATGCTCCATGGAATATCTTCAAGTTTGACATTTTTAAACCACTTTTCGCCTTCCTGCGGGAGTCTTGTTTCCTGAGCTATAGAGTCCTCTGTGACCTCCAATTGCACATCCCTAACTTTAGCTCTGAACCCATCAAAGGTTTGAGCAAAGGCCTGTGCGACCGCCAGGTTATATCCTTTGAATTTTCGTATGAAGGTATCCCAACCGTGAGCCTGCAAATCATCTATGGCATCGTCGTGAGCAAGAAGGGCCTGACATCCATTAGGTTCGATTCGAACCATAGGGGCCATGGTCACTGTCAAATAGACACAGTAGATATCGCGGGAGGAAGGCTTTGACTTCCAATAAACGAGTAAGAAGGAGATGTCTGTGAAAACCGCAACGACCCGATACCTACGAAGTTTGGAGATTGTCATGTTTGATAACTTAAGTTTGGAGAGACAGAAAACTAGAGGGCGTGCAGACCTACGATCCATTACACATAATGAATATCAAACCCTCAACCACCATCGAATGCCAATTCAAACAATGAATGGGGGTCATTAATGTACAAGCAACAGAGTGAGGTGTAGTCATGGGTACATCAGACCTATACCAAGTGACATGAAGGCGATATGACTAATATACCAAAGAGCATGTATCGATTGTTAACCTAAGGTTGCAGTGCGATTATGGATGAACAATCAAACCATACAATCAACCATAGAAAATCTCATAATACATAAAAGAATGTGACAGTCAATTAATCAATGAGCTTATAAAACTTTAATTTAGTAAGATATAGGTTCCCTCAAAGTGTAATCTCTTGGGTAAAAGAATAGAAGAAAACCACAAACTATAGAATGATTATCCAATCCAAGCTTTTGTTTAAATTTAATGCTTGCAGTCATAAATTTTAAACAAAACAAACAAAATCTAAACGAAGAACTCATAAAATAAGTTACCCCAATAAATCACCTTGAAGCCAAAAGACAGAAACGTTTATAAATGCAAGGAGGATGCAACGAAATAAAGATTTTATCTCTTTGTGATGATTTTTACTTGTGATAAAGATTCGACAGAATTGGTGGCTACCAACAATGGTGACATGTTGGGCGAAGCAGTTATCTCTGCATTACCAGAAAATTTATGTCAGGCGCACAGATGAAATATTTTTTTATAAACAGTTAATGACATATCAAGCGTTCCAATCATAACTCAGAAAATAACGTAGTTTTATCATTGGATGTATTTCTGTTCGAAAATGTAATCTGGTATCTTATTTAGATTACAGGTGTAACAATGTTTATATAGATGACTTCGATACCGTTGACAAGGCCAATGCTGCTAGCAGGCATCCATAGCCTCGACAATGATGTCATTTAACCCACTCTAGTACCTCTATCATGTCCAAGAGTCATCCATTCATGATAAAAAACATCGTCATACTTGATCAAATCGAAAGACATACATGAGGATCTTCTTAAACCTGACATTGTTTCGCTGCTAGCGGGCCTGTTCAGTACCTTGACGAAGTTGCCTTGGTATCATGAGTGCATTTACCTGTTGCCAGCAGACCTGTTCAATGTCTCGACGATTTTATAGACACTTCCCACACATTATAGTTCTTCCAACTCTCTAGAATTTGTTTATAATTTCCAGAACTTCATGATGTTCAAGAGAGCGGGGTGATATTAAAAATCTCACAGTTTGGTGATGAGAGGTTTAATCATTTACAAATTATTTTTCTGTTTTGATGACTTTTATCATGTTTTGGACAGTTAGATTTCTGTTAAGAAATCCTCTCTAGGATGGGGAATCACATTGAGTTGTTCTCATTAAAACAGGGGTGGTGTTAGAAGTTTATTAAGGATAATCACATCTTCTTGTGATTTTAATGAGAAACCAGGAACGTTGTTTGAACAAGAAATTACTTATTGTTGATTTGAGTTTAGCATTCACTTCTCAGGTGCTTGAAAAGTTATCAACTAATACTAATGAAAAAATTTAGATTCCCTTCAACAAATAATGATGATTCAGACATAATCATTTTTAGAAAACAAATCAAAATCAAGCAAAATGAAAAGAACCAAAATAAAAAAATAGAAAAGAAAATTAAACATGTTTACAAGAGGGTGGATCATAAATCATCAAGCGAAATACCTCTTGAGAGCCTGACCATTCATTGGGAAAGTGTCTGGCTGTCCCTCCAAATTATGCAGATGGAAAGAGCTAGGACCCAATTTTTCAAAAATTACAAATGGTCCCAGCCACAGGTTTTGGAACTTGGTATGCCCCCCTTACCCTCGTGGCCTTTATCCCACTTGAGAACTAAATCCCCAACATCAAAATTCCTATCAGAAGATGAATTTGCATCAAACCAGCTCTTCACAATTTGCTGGTGCTGGTCCAATTTATGTTTAGCTTATGTTCTCACCTCTTCTAGTTTTAATAAAGCATTTATCCAGTTTTCTAGAGGAGGACACTCTTCTTCTTGAACTTTCTATGATAATTGCAGAGAAGGGAGTAAGACATGTGGGGGGAGGATGGCTTCTCTTCCGTAGATGAGGAAGAAAGGGGAATTACCAATGTAAGATTTTGGAGTTACCCTATCAGCCCAAAGTGCATTATACAATGCATTGTGTCAATTCTTGTGGTTTTCTGAAACTGTCCTTTTAATAATCTTGATTAAATTCTTATTTGTTGATTCTGCTAGACCATTCCCTTGAGGGTAGTAGCTGGCATAATGCTTCAGTTTAATCTCGTTTTTCAGAGCGAAAACATTCATATCAAGGGATGAAAAATAAGAGGCGTTATAAAAAACTAGACATTCGGGAATTTCAAATCGAGTAATAATGTGGGAGTTTAGAAAAGACACTACCTGATTGGTGTTGACCACTTTTAAAGGCAAAGCTTCATACCATCTTGTAAAATAGTTTGTTGCTGTGAGGATGTACTTGTGCTGTTGCGAAGAAGGGGGATTGATTGGTCTTATAATGTATAGGGCCCATTTCTAAAAAGGTGTGTCTACAGTAATAGGTTGCAAATAAAAAACTGCCTTTTTCACCCGTCCTGCAACCTTTTGGCAGATTACACATTTGCGGGACATCGTATGGGCATATTTAAACAAGGTAGGCCAATAGTATCCATCCCTTAGCACTTTGTGGGGTCGAGCCTCAACGGGGTCCTTAGATACTGCCTTAGAGATACTATAATTGGCTATCCCATTATTCCACCCGTTAAAGACCTGACATATTACAGAGCAAAACAAGAAGAAGAACCTATTTCAGTGGTATCATTTGAACCAATTGAAGTCGATCAAGTAAAAGAATATGTTTTCATTCCAATTGATCGAATGAATATACTTTTGACGAAGAAAGGGGAAGGAACTTCATACATCTCGGGTTGTTTGACTTATCTCATTTGCTAGTGGATCCCACCAAAGTGACCATCGACATCATTGGCATGAAGTTCAGACAACACTTTTTCAGACTCCTCCTTTTCTAAACAACGCAGAAAAACACCATCAAAGTTCTTTCGAAATAATATATCATTGATTAACTGGAAAGATGCATATTTATGCCTAAGTTCTCTTCTGTTTTTAGGATCAAGATTGCGGGGATAAGATCCATGCATTAAATAAAATCTAATGTTCTCATACCAAGAATTGGGAGTAACTTGTGCACAACTGATCTGTTTTTCGTTATGATGATTTGCAATTGATGTGTTTATTTGACTTTCTAATTCTTCAATTGAATCAACCACTAGTTTACACAGGCCTTGACCTCTAACAATTTGTGCATGAGTTATTTCAAGGTCATATTCCTATAGTGATGTGATCCAATTTTCCCTTTTCTCACCCAACTCTTTTTGTACTAACAAGTTTCTTACAACGAGGTAAGGAACAACAACTTTGGTTCTGGATTTTAACAGGTAAGACCAGAAGTGTTTCACTGCTTTAAAAACAACATATGCTTGCTGATCTACTGCTGGGTAATTAAGTTATTCTTCTTTAAAAGCATAAATCATGAAGGCAATGGGTATCTCATTACTTTTAGCGTTTTTCTGTGTAACAACAACAACATAGGATCTGTCAGATGCAAAAGTGTAAAGAGTGAAATCTTGAGAAAAATCGGGACTCATCAGGGAAGGGGCTTCCATTATTGATTTTATAATTAAATCGAAAGCCTGAATTTCTTGAGCTCCCCATCGGTAAAAACATATTTTTTAATTAGATTTTGTAGCGGTCTAACCATTTCTGAGAAGCTCGGGACAAATCTTCTGACAAAATTAATCTTACCCAAAAAGGATTGCATGACCTTTTTGGAAGAAGGAGGGGGAAGTTTAGCAATGGCTTGGGTTCTTTCGGGGTCAATAATCATTCCATCCTTAGATACTATGAACCCAAGCATTTTTCCCTGGTCTACTGCAAAGACCGATTTCTTAGGGTTGAGAGATATGCTGAACTTGTGACATCGTTCGAAGATAGCTCTAAGGTGAGACAAGTGATATTTCTTGTTTTTAGAAAAGACAGTGACATCATCCAAATAGACCACAATTCACTGGTTAATGAGGCCATGGAAAGCAATATCCATTGCTCTTTGGAAAGTGGCACTGACATTTATTAGTCCAAAAGACATTTTTCTGTAGGTGTAAGTGTCCCATGGGTTACAACAGGTGGTTTTAAGTTGGTCCGAAGGAGACATAAGGACCTGGTTGTATCTCAAAAAACCATATAGCAACGATAAACTTTCAGAACCAGAGACATGTTGTAGAATTTGTTCCATTGGAGGAACATGGTAGTTGTCTTTATCAGACACTTGGTTTAGGTTTCGAAAATCGACACAGAGTCTAATTTCACCACTTTTTTTCCTTACAGGGACTAAAGTAGACACCCATTGAGTGTGCCTAACCAGGAAAATTATCTTTGCAAGTAGTAATTTGTTTAGTTCCTTTTTAATAGTAGGTTTCAATTTAGGATGTATTTTCCTCAATTTTTGTTGAAAAGGTTGAGTCTGGGACTTCATAGGGATTACATGTTGCATGATGTTTGGATCGAAGGTTTTTAGGTCATCGTACCTCCAAGCAAATACATCTTTAAATTATTTAAATAATTTTATGAAAGCGGATCTTTCTTGCTCAGAACATCCCTTTCCCAGATTAATATTTTGAGGATTATCTCTTTTTCTAAATTAACAGTTTCATAGATCAAAGAGGATCTGTTAGTTTTTCAATTGACTACCCCTCTAAACTTGTCATGCAAGTCATAAAATTTCTCTAGTCTCACAACAGATCTAGGGATAGAGTTTACCATATCGGATGTTGATTCAAGAGATCGAGGATCAGATATTACCGAGAAGTTTAAGAGATTATCGTCATGAATGCCTTCATCAATGACTACATCATGGAAGGTGTCTTCCATATTCAGAAAGTTGATGATATGTTGGTCATCATCGAATACTCTCCAATTTGTGATCTTATCCGGAATCAATGCTCTGAACAACAATTCGATCGAAAACAAATTAGGAGAAAGACCTTCAGCGAGAAACAATTTAGAAGCAACATTGGCTAGTAAATCAACTTCTAAATTACTCATCCTAGGAATGGAATTTATATTGAATGATAGAAATTTATGCATTAAACTCCATACCTCGGTTTGGTAACTCTTCAGATGTGGTGACAAACAATGTATGTCGTTTATTATCTGTTTGACCATGATTTCTGAATCACCAAACACTATCAAATTTTGCACATCCATGTCCAGTGCTTTCCTAAGTCCTCGTAGAAGCACTTCATCTTGACTGTGTTGTTGGTACATTCAAACTCCAACCGACAAGCAATAAAATTTTTATTACCTATAGGGTCGATGAGTACACAGCCAACACCTGCTCCTTCTCGGGATTTGGATCCGTCAAAATATAGGGACCAGATTTGTGTGTCATTAGCACTACTTGGCATATTCGACAAAGTTGGTGTCTAAGTATAGGCTGTAATTTAATCGGTGATAGAGGAAATTTCAGTCATGAAATTACCAAAAATGATATTCATTCCCCGCGTTTCAAATGAATTTGCGGATGCAATGAAAGACTCATTTAGATCTTTCAAATATGTCACAGTATGCTTAAGATAATGTTCTCTGTTTATTATGATTTTGTTGGGATGTCCATTTTTAGGTAGCCACAAGTGAGACCAGTCTATAGAAAAATAGTCGTGTAACTATTCTGACCATTCTCTGCTTAAAAATAGACCATAAAATTCAGTAATATCAACAACGATAATGTCAATTATTTGATGAACTTTAGGATTGGATGATAATCTAATCAACACATTCTTAATCTCACCGATTACTTCAACATTGGTTCGATCTAGATGAATGATTTTAAGATCAGAAGGTTTTACTTTTGCATTAATTTTCTGGCATACAGATAGAGGCATCACATTTGATGATGCACGAAAGTCAACCATACAATTATGTACATTCCTATTAAAAATTTCAAAGGTTAATAAAAAAGGTGGACATTTTTCCGTATGGAGACAACAAAATTCTATTGATTTTTTTATTGTTGTCCTTGAAATAGTTTTATCTAGGTTTGCTACAGTTTTTTCTGCTAAGTCCCTTTTGTCTTGATGTTCAGATGTATTTTTAGTTGGGACATTTTTAGCTGCATTTGAGTCAATTTCTGCTGATTTTTTGCTGCTAAGATCGTTCTTTTTACCGTTTTCAGCGATGCTTTGAAGCATTTTCTGCAAAATAAGAGGAAACTTCAGCAGTTCAAAAACAAAAATATTTTCCCTTAATTTATTTCAGATCTTCAATTAAATCATACTCTAAAACTGGGGCAGATAAGTTTTGTCTAGTTTCAGTTTTCTTTGTTTGTTTATGAAACACATTTTTACTTGTTTCAGATGCGGGCTTGTTTTGAGTTTATGCTTTGATAAGAGTATAGTTTACATAACCTAATGTGAAGAGTCATAAAATCACTATGAAGAAAAACAATCACCAATCAAGCTACTACTAAGTACCTAGTGTTGTGATATACCACCTTGCCTAGATTCATACTAAACAATTCTTCCATATAGGAATATAGAGATTCATACTAAACAATTCTTCCATATAGGAATATAGAGGGAGTACACAAGAATAAAGAGGGCACATATTTTGTATTCTAGTGATCTTGTTGTTTATTCTATATTTCTTTTTACTTTTTTAGGCTCTCCACATAGAGAACAAAAAAATTGCACAAGTAAGAATTAATTAATTAACTATTAAAGATCACAATGTTGTTGTCTAGAGCATTGTTGCATGATCCAATGGTTTTGTTGTGATTCATATATATCTAACCATTGACATGAAAACTTATCACCAACATATTATATTAAATATGTAGTTTATTTTTAATTCCTTTCTTGCAATATAGTTATTATAATGAATGAATGGATGGATCACGTATAAGGATTAGAGAGATATACAACTTTTTTTATTTTTGGTTTACTAAGATTAGGGGATATTTTTGGTTTACTAGGATTAGAGAGATATACAACTTTTTTTATTTTTGGTTTACTATGATTAGGTTTAATTTGTATATTGCAGAGTAGAAATCATGTTTGGGATATTTATTTCATAGCGTTGTATCGTTATTGTATTGCTTGGATCAATCATGCATAAGTGGAATTGATCTTTCATCTTGTTACATCGAATCTGTTGACCTCTCGACCTATTTTTCCATAGGTACGCAGAGTATGAATTACTCTGCTCGCACTTCAACATTTTAACATTCTCAATTTCACCATTCGAGCCCACTTTCCATCATTAACAGAGTTCTGCAATATTTGTTATACGCCAATCCTCTGTCGATTCCTTAATTCAACGCTCAAATCCAAGCATTAATCTTCTTCACGATCCACTGCTAGAACCCACACTTAGAACCGAGCGCTTTCCTGGTCTCTTGTTAAGCTCCTTACTCTCCACACGATCGAGCACTATAACCAAGTGTCATAACCTCATTTGACACTCCTTCAAAATCAACATTTATCTCTTTAATCATGGGACCAAGCACTAGGTGTTACAACAAAATGCTAAAATATAGGTGCTTAATTTCAATAGGACCATAGGATGGAACCAATTACAGGCTTCAAATTCGTTTCTGTTCAGAGTGCTTCCAAAGGCTGTCGGGGAAAGGTACTCTGATAGGTCTGGGTTTACTACTTTGAATGTTCTTCCAGGTGGTTCCGATAAACTCAGTATGGATTTAGGTCATTGATCTAGAAGAGATCCACTCCAGATCTAATCTCGTTCGTCCAAACATAAAAAACACAAATAAATCCTTGACCTAGGTATCAACGTTCACGATTAACTCTTCTCTCGATCTAAGTGTCACTGTTCATCAGCCTTTGCAAAAGGGTTTCTACCACTAGTTTGTCTTTTCACATATACTTGAAGTCGATCACTTTTCTTCCACGACCTCAATCAATTACACTAAGGAATTTAACCGATCTGTTATCACCTTGGAGACATCGATCTCTACGATGATTGATTCGATCAGTTTCTCCTCCGATATGAAGATTTTCCACACTAGATCTAGTACCTCCAACAAATATAAAATTCTGATCTATTCCCCAATCAATCAACATGGGGACATTAACACACAGGCTTCAATAAACATATAGATTCTATTAATGAATCTGCACACCATTTATACGCCACCTTTGGCCTTCCCAACTTGATTTACATTAGATTTCCCCCCCTTTGGCTCTTGGCCGCACTTCGCCTCTTACACACTCGCACCTCTCTTTGTCTATACCTTTTCACACATGCTTCTATTGCACATAGCTTACATAATTAAACAAGGCATCTGAACTATCAATCGTTTTCATATCAGAATCATACTCCTAAAATATTACAATCTCTAGGATCTCTTACATGCTCACACCTCTCTTTGTCTATGCCTTTTCATACATGCTTCTATTGCACATAGCTTACATAATTAAAGAAGGCATCTGAACTATCAATCAGTTTCAGATCCAAATCATACTCCTAAAATATTACAATCTCTAGGATCTCTTACACGCTCACACCTCTCTTTGTCTATGCCTTTTCACACATGCTTCTATTGCACATAGCTTACATAATTAAAGAAGGCATCTGAACTATCAATCAGTTTCAAATCCAAATCATACTCCTAAAATATTACAATCTGTAGGATCTCTTACACACTTGCACCTCTCTTTGTCTATGCCTTTTCACACATGCTTCTATTGCACATAGCTTACATAATTAAAAAAGGCATCTGAACTATCAATCGGTTTATGATCCAAATCATACTCCTAAAATATTACAATCTCTAGGATCTCTTACACTCTCACACCCCTCTTTGTCTATGCCTTTTCACACATGCTTCTATTGCACATAGCTTACACAATTAAAGAAGGCATCTGAACTATCAATTGGTTTCAGATCCAAATCATACTCCTAAAATATTACAATCTCTAGGATCTCTTACACGCTCGCACCTCTCTTTGTCTATGCTTTTTCAAACATGCTTCTATTGCACATAGCTTACATAATTAAAGAAGGCATCTGAACTATCAATCGGTTTCAGATCCAAATCATACTCCTAAAATATTACAATCTCTAGGATCTCTTACGCGGTCGCACCTCTCTTTGTCTATGCTTTTTCAAACATGCTTCTATTTCACATAGCTTACATAATTAAATAAGGCATCTGAACTATCAATCGGTTTCAGATCCAAATCATACTCCTAAAACATTACAATCTCTAGGATCTCTTACACGCTCGCACCTCTCTTTGTCTATGCCTTTTCACACATGCTTCTATTGCACATAGCTTACATAATTAAAGAAGGCATCTGAACTATCAATCAGTTTCAGATCCAAATCATACTCTTAAAATATTACAATATCTAGGATCTCTTACACGCAAGCACCTCTCTTTGTCTATGCCTTTTCACACATGCTTCTATTGCACATAGCTTACATAATTAAAGAAGGCATATGAACTATCAATCGGTTTTAGATCTAAATCATACTCCTAAAATATTACAATCTCTAGGATCTCTTACACGCTCGCACCTCTCTTTGTCTATGCCTTTTCACACATTCTTCTATTGCACATAGCTTACATAATTAAAGAAGGCATCCGAACTATCAATCAGTTTCAGATCCAAATCATACTCCTAAAATAGTACAATCTCTAGGATCTCTTACATGCTCACACCTCTCTTTGTCTATGCATTTTCACACATGCTTTTATTGCACATAGCTTACATAATTAAAGAAGGCATCCGAACTATCAATCAGTTTCAGATCCAAATCATACTCCTACAATAGTACAATCTCTAAGATCTCTTACACGCTCGCAGCTCTCTTTGTCTATGCCTTTTCACACATGCTTCTATTGCACATAGCTTACACAATTAAAGAAGGCATCTGAACTATCAATCAGTTTCAGATCCAAATCATACTCGTAAAATAGTACAATCTCTAGGATCTCTTACATGCTCGCACGTCTCTTTGTCTATGCCTTTTCACACATGCTTCTATTGCACATTGCTTACATAATTAAAGAAGACATCCGAACTATGAATCCATTTCAGATCCAAATCATACTCCTAAAATATTACAATCTCTAGGATATCTTACACGCTTGCACCTCTCTTTGTCTATGCCTTTTCACACATGCTTCTATTGCACATAGGTTACATAATTAAAGAAGGCATCCGAACTATCAATCAGTTTCAGATCCAAATCATACTCCTAAAATATTACAATCTCTAGGATCTCTTACACACTCGCACCTCTCTTTGTCTATGCCTTTTCACACATGCTTCTATTGCACATATCTTACATAATTAAAGAAGGCATCCAAACTATCAATCAATTTCAGATCCAAATCATACTCCTAAAATATTACAATCTCTAGCATCTCTTACACACTCGCACCTCTCTTTGTCTATGACTTTTCACACATGCTTCTATTGCACATAGCTTACATAATTAAAGAAAGCATATGAACTATCAATCAGTTTCAGATCCAAATCATACTCCTAAAATATTACAATCTCTAGCATCTCTTACACACTCGCATGTCTCTTTGTCTATGCCTTTTCACACATGCCTCTATTGCACATAGCTTACATAATTAAAGAAGGCATATGAACTATCAATCAGTTTCAGATCCAAATCATACTCCTAAAATATTACAATCTCTAGGATATCTTACACGCTTGCACCTCTCTTTGTCTATGCCTTTTCACACATGCTTCTATTGCACATAGCTTACATAATTAAAGAAGGCATGTGAACTATCAATCAGTTTCAGATCCAAATCATACTCCTAATATATTACAATCTCTAGCATCTCTTACACACTCGCACCTCTCTTTGTCTATGGCTTCTCACCCATGCCTCTATTGCACATAGCTTACATAATTAAAGAAGGCATCTGAACTATCAATCAGTTTCAGATCCAAATCATACTCCTAAAATATTAGAATCTCTAGCATCTCTTACACACTCACACCTCTCTTTGTCTATGCCTTTTCACACATGCCTCTATTGCACATAGCCTACATAATTAAAGAAGGTATCTGAACTATCAATCAGTTTCAGATCCAAATCATACTCCTAAAATATTACAATCTCTAACATCTCTTACACACTCACACCTCTCTTTGTCTATGCCTTTTCACACATGCTTCTATTGCACATAGCTTACATAATTAAAGAAGGCATCTGAACTATCAATTAGTTTTAGATCAAAATCATACTCCTAAAATATTACAATCTCTAGCATCTCTTACACACTCGCACCTCCCTTTGTCTATGCCTTTTCACACATGCTTCTATTTCACATAGCTTACATAATTAAAGAAGGCATCCGAACTATCAATCAGTTTCAGATCCAAATCATACTCCTAAAATATTACAATCTCTAGCATCTCTTACACACTCGCAACTCTCTTTGTCTATGCCTTTTCACACATGCTTCTATTGCACATAGCTTGCATAATTAAAGAAGGCATCTGAACTATCAATTAGTTTCAGATCCAAATCATACTCCTAAAATATTACAATCTCTAGCATCTCTTACACACTCTCACCTCTCTTTGTTTGTGCCTTTTCACACATGCTTCTATTTCACATAGCTTACATAATTAAAGAAGGCATTTAAACTATCAATCAGTTTCAGATCCAAATCATGCTCCTAAAATATTACAATCTTAAAGAAGGCATCTGAACTATCAATAAGTTTCAGATCCAAATCATACTCCTAAAATATTACAATCTCTAGGATCTCTTACACACTCACACCTCTCTTTGTCTATGCCTTTTCACACATGCTTCTATTGCACATAGCTTACATAATTAAAGAAGGCATCTGAACTATCAATCAGTTTCAGATCCAAATCATACTCCTAAAATATTACAATCTCTAGCATCTCTTACACACTCTCACCTCTCTTTGTTTGTGCCTTTTCACACATGCTTCTATTTCACATAGCTTACATAATTAAAGAAGGCATTTAAACTATCAATCAGTTTCAGATCCAAATCATGCTCCTAAAATATTACAATCTTAAAGAAGGCATCTGAACTATCAATAAGTTTCAGATCCAAATCATACTCCTAAAATATTACAATCTCTAGGATCTCTTACACACTCACACCTCTCTTTGTATATGCCTTTTCACACATGCTTCTATTGCACATAGCTTACATAATTAAAGAAGGCATCTGAACTATCAATCAGTTTCGGATCCAAATCATACTCCTAAAATATTACAATCTCTGGGATCTCTTACACACTCGCACCTCTCTTTGTCTATGTCTTTTCACACATGCTTCTATTGCACATAGCTTACATAATTAAATAATGGATCTAAACTATCAATCAGTTTCAGATCGAAATCATACTCCTAAAATATTACAATCTCTAGGATCTCTTACACACTCACACCTCTCTTTGTCTATGCCTTTTCACACATGCTTCTATTGCACATAGCTTACATAATTAAAGAAGGCATCTTTGTCTATGCCTTTTCACACATGCTTCTATTGCACATAGCTTACATAATTAAAGAAGGCATCTGAATTATCAATCGGTTTTAGATCCAAATCATACTCCTAAAATATTACAATCTCTAGCATCTTTTACACACTCGCACCTCTCTTTGTCTGTGCCTTTTCACACATGCTTCTATTGCACATAGCTTACATAATTAAATAAGGAATCTGAACTATCAATAAGTTTCAGATCCAAATCATACTCCTAAAATATTACAATCTCTAGGATCTATTACACACTCGCACCTCTCTTTCTCTATGCCTTTTCACACATGCTTCTATTGCACATAGCTTACATAATTAAATAAGGGATCTGAACTATCAATCAGTTTCAGATCCAAATCATACTCCTAAAATATTACAATCTCTGGCATCTCTTACACACTCACACCTCTCTTTGTCTATGCATTTTCACACATGCTTCTATTGCACATAGCTTACATAATTAAAGAAGGCATCCGAACTATCAATCAATTTACGATCCAAATCATACTCCTAAAATAGTACAATCTCTAGGATCTCTTACATGCTCGCACCTCTCTTTGTCTATGCTTTTTCACACATGCTTCTATTGCACATAGCTTACATAATTAAAGAAGGCATCCGAACTATCAATCAGTTTCAGATCCAAATCATACTCCTAAAATAGTACAATCTCTAGGATCTCTTACACTCTCACACCTCTCTTTGTCTATGCCTTTTCATAGATGCTTCTATTGCACATAGCTTACATAATTAAAGAAGGCATTTGAACTATCAATCAGTTTCAGATCCAAATCATACTCCTAAAATAGTACAATATCTAGGATCTCTTACACACTCGCACCTCTCTTTGTCTATGCCTTTTCACACATGCTTCTATTGCACATAACTTACATAATTAAATAAGGCGTTCGAACTATCAATCAATTTCAGATCCAAATCATACTCCTAAAATATTACAATCTCTAGGATCTCTTACACGCTCACACCTCTCTTTGTCTATGCCTTTTCACACATGCTTCTATTGCACATAGCTTACATAATTAAAGAAGGCATCGGAACTATCAATCAGTTTCAGATCCAAATCATACTCCTTAAATATTACAATCTCTAGGATCTCTTACACACTCGCACCTCTCTTTGTCTATGCCTTTTCACACATGCTTCTATTGCACATAGCTTACATAATTAAAGAAGGCATCTAAACTATCAATCAGTTTCAGATCCAAATCATACTCCTAAAATATTACAATCTCTAGGATCTCTTACACACTTGCACCTCTCTTTGTCTATGCCTTTTCACACATGCATCTATTGCACATAGCTTACATAATTAAAGAAGGCATCTGAACTATCAATCAGTTTCAGATCCAAATCATACTCCTAAAATATTACAATCTCTAACATCTCTTACACATTCGCACCTCTCTTTGTCTATGATTTTTCACACATGCTTCTATTGCACATAGCTTACATAATTAAAGAAGGCATCTGAACTATCAATCAGTTTCAGATCCACATCATACTCCTAAAATATTACAATCTCTAGCATCTCTTACACACTCCCACATTTCTTTGTCTTTGTCTTTTCACACATGCTTCTATTGCACATAGCTTACATAATTTTTCTGAACTATCAATTAGTTTCAGATCCAGATCATACTCCTAAAATATTACAATCTCTAGCATCTCTTACACACTTTCACGTCTCTTTGTCCATGCCTTTTCACACATGCTTCTATTGCACATAGCTTACATAATTAAAGAAGGCATCTGAACTATTAATCAGTTTCAGATCCAGATCATACTCTTAAAATATTACAATCTCTAGCATCTCTTACACACTCACACGTCTCTTTGTCTATGCCTTTTCACACATGCTTCTATTGCACATTGCTTACATAATTAAAGAAGGCTTCTGAACTATCAATCAGTTTCAGATCCAAATCATACTTCTAAAATATTACAATCTCTAGCATTTCTTACACACTCGCACGTCTCTTTGTCTATGCCTTTTCACACATGCCTCTATTGCACATAGCTTACATAATTAAAGAAGGCATAGAAACTATCAATCAGTTTCAGATCCAAATTATACTCCTCAAATATTACAATCTCTTTCATCTCTTACACACTCGCACGTCTCGTTGTCTATGTCTTTTCACACATGCCTCTATTGCACATAGCTTACATAATTAAAGAAGGCATCTGAACTATCAATCAGTTTCAGATCCAAATCATACTCCTAAAATATTACAATCTCTAGTATCTCTTACACACTCACACCTCTCTTTGTCTATGCCTTTTCACACATGCCTCTATTGCACATAGCTTACATAATAAAAGAAGGCATATGAACTATCGATCAGTTTTAGATCCAAATCATACTCCTAAAATATTACAATCTCTAGCATCTCTTACACACTCGCACGTCTCTTTGTCTATGCCTTTTCACACATGCCTCTATTGCACATAGCTTACATAATTAAAGAAGGCATATGAACTATCAATCAGTTTCAGATCCAAATCATACTCCTAAAATATTACAATCTCTAGGATATCTTACACGCTTGCACCTCTCTTTGTCTATGCCTTTTCACACATGC